>JAQFXU010006600.1:0-10031 GCA_034693705.1 Spatulosminthurus flaviceps | reverse complement strand
GGACATTGTTTATCATTGGAAATCATTGATTCAATTCGATGTATGATATTACAATTAAATCTCAATAAAAATCAAAAAAATCAAAATCAAAATATTCAAGACTGTTTATTAGGCCAATCATCTATGAAGGATGTAGGTACTAATTGTAAGCTCTAATGTTCTAATCACTTTTTTAAATTCCTCGTTGCCTCTATTACACTATCATCAGCACATGCGTACTTTCATTGTGGGATCGTGGCATCGTCTCTCTACTCTAGGGTTTATCTTGAAAATATCGTTTAAGTTTACGACGAAGTGGCGGTTTGTTCAGTCTCTCTGACATAAGTATTTTCCTGAAAACGTTTCCTTTCATAAGATTCCTTCATTTATGACCGAAGCGAATATTGCGCTCGTCCCAGTCCCAGAACGTTTGTGATCTGAAAAGTTTGAGAGCAATCGGTTTTTCATGCAGATGTGTATAAAGGTTTAAATTTTCGTAAAAAAATTAGAAAATTTTTGAAAAAATTTAGAAAAGAAAAACAGCAGAATTCATTTTTTTGCACATACGATAGCTACCTGACATGAGATGAAGGTTTAGAATGAAGACTGTACGAAATGAAAACCGGTTGGGCCAATATATGTACATAATTAGTAGTTGCCCAGTACATGTCTCCCTCTAGATTCCCAGGCCGGCATCAACAACTTTGTGACTTGAAAAACGTTTTTATTAAAGTAGCAAGAGTCGTGCAGTAAGTGCCATGAAAACGGCTTTTCATTGTAGGTGTGCATAAAGGATTGCGTTTTTGAAAGTTTTGAAAAACAGCAGGGTTCAATTTTTTGCACATACGATAGCTGCCTGACAATGGGCCAGTGGACGCTTCTTCATGCATCCTATAACATAATTTGAAGATGAAGCAACATTTTTAAACACCATGCCCTTCCTTTTTTGTACCGGGCTCTGGCAGAGAGCCAATAAGCGCAAGCTGACAGAAGCCTCCTGATTAGCTTAAATCACACTCAGAGCGGGCTTGATTTAGGCACGCCCATGCAGTGGGCTCTCCCTGTGCTAGTGAACAATAAATCAAACTATTATGTTGAGCCAAACATTGTGTGGTTTTGCACTTTCAAACCTCGCGGTCTGCGCTCCTGATTGGCTCAAATCACACTCACCATGGGCTTGATTTAGGCTCGCCCACGAGTGGGCCGCCTGTGCTAGTTATTATATAATTTTCTATCGTTACTTCCTATCTGCTTCCTACTCTTCAGCAGCATCCACTTTCAGGCAGCACAATAGAAAATTTGCCCTCTTGCCGCACACTTCGATTTTGGCAAAAACTGAAGTGTGTCACTAAATGTGGCAAAAATATTTTTTTTATCTATCCTAACTATCTTCATAATTTTTCAAAAATTTCAACCCCCTACCTTTACCGTAGGATCTACCAACGGGCCTAAGGTGAATTTACACACAATGGAGTTAAATGGAATACTCTCTTTCCTAGATGCACTGTCGTTAAAAAGGGTATGCATGCAGGAGGATGAAAAAAATCGAAAAAGGGACAAAAAATAATGGAGATTTTTTTAGACTGGCCAAGAATTGCCTAAAATGTTGTTTGGTCATAACATATAATAGCCAATTAGGCAAACCAAACTGATGGGGTGGACCTATTTATTTCACTATGATAATACCTTCGGATTTTCATGCATAAAATATCATTGAAAAGCTCTTGCCGAGGGCTTTCAACGGTACCTACCGTATTTCTGTGTGATAAGTGGTTGTTGAGCAATTAAATAATTGTAAAATTGTGCTATATTTCCAACCAGAACATCATATTTTATCATAATTATCCGGTTTTACAAAAATATGATGATAGTGCAATAAATAGGTCCACCCCATCAGTACATTCATCATTACAAGGGGTTGGGATTAAGCGTACGTGTCGATTGTGTCGATTTTTTATCTACGTAGGGTATTTGTTCAATTTGTAGTGGAAAGGTCCAATACACGCAAGTAAAGGCAATTTCCAGAATCAAAGCAAGCATAATTTACATAAAGCATAGAAATAAGGTAATGATAAGATAATAATGCATCAGCAATGTCACAAAAACTTATAGTAATCCAACCTAGACAAAGGTCAAGTTCATATATCTAGCATATTTACAGCATTTTCATTAATTATACATTTAAAAATCCAGGGAATTAGCACCAGCATAAAAATAAGTAAAACATTCAAAGCATACTAAACACGCTTCCTTGTCAAAAACACGTGCAACTACAGGACTTAAAAACTGAAATGTAATACGTATACTTGATAATTACAATAATTATTTTATTATTGCAATATTGCTGAAAAATTTTATTCATAGGGTCAACACTCGTTCTTCCTACGATCTTAGAAAGTAATAATTTATGTGCAAAGTATGCAGACTATTTCACTTCGAGCATGCTTCGGAAATGAACGTAATGATAAATATCTGATCTGCTTTCAAGTACTACATTATTGTATGCTCACAGTTCAGCAGTTTGTAGAGGCAAAATGATGCTGCTGGTCCAGGAGTAAGAAACTCTTGCTCCTGATTTTAACAATGGATGATATAATCCTTTGAAGGAGAGGAAGAAACCATTACACAGAATCCTACACCTTACACTTCATAGCTATATCTTCATCATGGGATCATCCATCACCCACTATGCTCTCCTTTGTAAATCTGTATGTGTAGAAGCTGCACAGTAGCAATTGACGTCGAAACTGGACGACAATGTTCGACTACCAAGAGAGAGAGAGATAGAGGAGTGTGTCACTTCTTCATAGTGACAACGAAATTTTTTTCTTGAAAACTCGTGACATGGAGATCGATCCGTAGCCAAGCTAAGCTACTGGGCTGGTTGAAAAGAAGCTGCATCAAAGGAATTCAGAATGGTATGTTTAATGGATGTTTAACCTATGGATATGCGGAAGCTTCAACTATTTTTATTTTGTCTTCTTTTTTTCTCATCTGACAGACAGGAGGGCACTTTGTTACTACACCACTTATGTTCATCTCAATACCTGCCAACTTCTACATTCGTCCTGTATACAACTCTTGTCTTTCAAACTCTTTCAATGGCAAAACTTTTCATATATGTTCTTGAAGTTTGTTTGGAAGCTACAGCGGAGAGAGACAATTATTCCTACGTGAACAGAGGAGACAGACTGGTGAGAAAAAAATGTGTCGCATGACCACATCAAAGTAATTAAGGATTTGTCTCTCTACCTCTCACTGTATCACAGCAATGGCAATTTCAACTTCACAATACAATCTGTACGTAGAAATACTCTTGTAATGTATGCACAATTACGTGTACTTGCGTATGCCATCTAAGTCACTAAGTCCATCTAAAATTCCCTTCAAAAGAGCAAATTGACATTGACCTTGAATATTTCCGATGATAATAGCGCAATTAGTGCCGGTGTCCGCACAACTATAAGTCCTAAGACAATGGGATATGAGAGAAAAACCTCGCATTCTTCTTTGTTCTGCATTTTCATCGATTTATTCTTCCGCTATTCTACTTTTTTCCACTCAAACTCCTTTTTTTCTTTCGAATTAACACATTATGTTTTACTATGTTGAGCAGAATTATGTGCCTTACAATTACCAATGTTTGTATTAACTTACATAACTGACGAATAATTCTGCTTACCTTGAGTCCATGACTTTGCATGGACAATTATATAGAAGACTACATGCTTTTGTGCGCGACAGCTCTGGGGCTGCTACAATAAAATTAATAATATGCAATAATTATTTCAAGAAAAATCATTACTCGAATTTTTACTCTAAATCCTTTAATCTGGGTAAAAGGACTCTGGTAGAAGTGTAATACTATACAAATGACTAGAAAGGCCTGAGTAGGAATCCCTGTGGTTGAAGTAATGAGTAATTAATTGTTATGGGTTAAGGAAGGATTAGGAATTCATGTGCAACACATAGCGGAATGTTTAATTAGTGGGCAAGCTTAATTATACAGATGTGTGTGCTTGTAGGACAAGGTGTCGTTATAGCCGGTTATTTTGGTTAAAAAGTTAAAACATGCGAAGGATTGGCATCTTAAGATGATTGCAAGATACCTATGTATTGAATTTTGGATGTACGTAGCAAAATGTATGTATTTGAGCTTGTATAACTAGGATCAATCACGACTTTGCTCGATGGTAAGGGAATTCGCCAAAATATTTTTTTTCTTGTTGGCGGTGCTTGGTAAGGTTTGGGAAAAATAATGAAAAAATTCCTACGTGCGCCCCCCCGGCTGGGGGAATTTTTCCATTTCCAAGTTGGCACAGCTATATCTCAGTACTGGATGATCCGAATGATCTGAAATTTTAAACTTGAGGCAAATGAGTGGGGGTGTCTAGTCTTAGATTTTCGTAAAGCCGATTTTCGGTTTTTCGGGAAAATGACAAAATAAAACAAGACACCCCCACTAAAATCGTCTGAAAACCCCACATACCAAATTTTATCCGAATCGGACCATAAATGCCGAAGATATGGACATAAAACCGAAATCGACAAACTGAAATCTTTTTAATTCCGGTGTCCATTCTTGGATGAAATAAAAAGGCGCAGCTTGAAGTATATTTTTATACTGTGAAGTACAAGGACCCCTAACGGTTTGAACGTAGTTAAACATAGAATCCTACGGCGGCATTGCATTAGCTACAATAAGGCGCGTCTCATGGGTCCAAATGCTTTTAATTTGCCAGTTTTTTCTTTGGGTTTATCAGCAAGGGTCATCATGGCTATAAACTTCAGAGATATTTTTGAGTACTGAATACAATGAAGATATTTCACACATTGCTCATTCCATGTACATTTGACTCTTCCTGACTTGTCTACATTCCTAAGGATTAACCATGATCAGAGGTTACCATTGTTTTGAAAGGCTTTTCGAAAGGCTGACCTAAAATAGACTTAAATAGCTCTTAAGTCGGTCTAGTTGGAAGTTCGACATAAATTTATTATGATCTGGGTAAATAACTATTGCTACGAATTTCCAATTTGCTGTGTATCTCCAATAGGAATGGTTTTAAGTTGGGTTGCTCAAATGCCCTGCCTTATAAGCCCTGAATAAATAGAGTCAGCTGTTTTAGACTATTAAAGGTTCAACAGAGTTCAGACTGTAAAGGAAATACTACTTTTTAAAATGATTTTAATATCTTAGAAGTCCATTTAGTTTGACATTTAAGATAAGTTTCCTATCTTTGGGATAATACTTTAGTATGCATCTGCGGACTTTATGCGCCTTGGAAACGGTCTAGCTACATCTGGGGTTGTTCAAACGTCTGGTCTTCATTAAGAAAATAATAAAGACTGGATTTGCAAGATTTGTAATTTCTGTAGCAAATTCTCGTCCCCTTGCAATTCCATTTCATGAAAAGTCCATTGAAATTGCTACTAGAGTGGTTAGTTAACTCCCAAATATGAACAATGGTCTCGAGAGGCCCTCGTTGAGGTTTCTAACTACATATTTTATCAAGGTAAATTCAAACTACTGTTTATCTTCCGAAGTTAAGAACTCTGCGCTTTGCAATTTCTACGAATAGCGAAGTGCAAAGTATGCATGGTGGAATGAGCCCCTGTCACCATCTAACCTCAAGGGTTATTTGTTTCATTTGGACAAAATATTTAACACGAAATTTAACATAAAACTTTGGTAACGATTTTCATATTACATAAGCCTTTCCTTACCTTTGACTAATTTCCCATGTGTATGCCTTTAATTTCACGTGCATACGTTTTTTCTAGAATTCAAATAATTCCAGTATTTTCCAACAGTGTATGTTGATTTTTATGCTAAATTCCCGGTATCTATTTGCATTAGATGTGAAGGTGCAGAGACATCATTTTCCATTGCATTGGAATTGATATCTCAGCACTTTTATGCATTTTGCATGTACACAATGGAAATATGTAGATACAGCGGGTTTTCCCCCTTTGAATTACACGCGAATACCTATTTTAAATGGAGCGCACATTACGTCCATTCTACTCCTGGCCATTGGATGAAATGAATAGGACAACCGCAGTCAGCTTGAGGTATTTTTAAACGATGACATACAAGAAAATTGACTGGTTTGACCGAAATTTACAAATAGAATCCTGACGCTGCATATCCTTCATCAATGGTTGCCCTTATTGTTGTGTGAAAAGATTCGGGCTTTCAAGAGTCGGCTGGCCCAAAAATGATTTATATATAGCTTTTAAATTGTGTTGGTTTGAAAGACATAGATTCGCTTATCTGGGTTAACAAATTTTGGCATGCTTTTCCCTCATGACCAATTAGAACGGTCTAACTTGACCGGGTGGTTCAAATGCAAGTCCTAATCCGGGAGTAAAATCAACTGCAGTCTGTAAATACAATGTGAGGTTGTAATGTTTTCGAAAATCCTTGGATTTGACCTTTCCGGATATTCCTATTCTGCACCACGATGTAGCTTAACTCCACTCGTCATTTTTCAAATGCCAGTGAAATGTTACTTGAAGAATTTCCGCGGATTAAAATTCGGGTGTATTTTTTTAAACATGACATTTATAAGAAATATCGACAGAAAATGTCGAAGATTTGTAATTTCTCGAACAAATTCTCGTCTTCCACCAAATCTATAATTTTCATGAAAATTCGACTGAAATTGCCACTGCACTGCTGCAGTTAGTCTAAAATGAGCCATCTTGTGCAGAGGCCAGAGGCCCTTGTCCAGGTTTTTTTTTACTTTTAATAACTAACAATTATTATCCCTTTAATTCAAATATTCTTCACAGCAACTATTAACTTTAAAAATATAAACACAGAATACTATATGCTTCCGTATAAAATAATTGCAGAGTTATTAGAGTTATTTTAGAGCTTTCTAATGTGGAATGTGGTTCTGTAATTTTTCTATAACATTTTCTATAAAATTTTCTATAACAAAATGGATTCATTCTGCGTTCATCCTATGTTAGGAAAAAACAAACAAATTGACTTGACCCAATCACCCAATGTAATTAAAATGCTATAAAAATAAAAATCTGACCTGTTAAGAGTTCAAATGAATTGCATTTATGACAGCGCATTCAGATGTACCACCTAATTCCATGATGTTCCAAATTGATTATACTTAATAAATTCCGATAATATTATTAATTTCCTAATGAGAGAAAAATAAATAAGCATCTTACGACAACCTACACATGAAGCCGTTCCACTCTCCCGAGACCTCTGTAATGGTCGAGATCCTTTTCACTTTTCCTCCTCTGCCCAAGCACCCATTCACTCCCGAGATAGGAGGACTAATTTTCAGGGAAGAATCAATAAGTTTTTCTTATAACACAATGCGGGTTTTGAGAGGGGATTAGGATTTTCAATAGGAGGGTGAGGATACTTCTTGTACTTAGGATGTTCTGACATCCTGTGGAACTTGACACATTGGACTCCTCTTTTGGATCCCGGCTCGGCTTCTATGTAACCGCATCTTGGCTGTCCAGGAAAAATTTTATCAGTGAAGCTATCATACCAACTGTAGCTAACTTCCGATGAGGTCCAGCAAGCAGACCAATGCACACCTGGACGGGAAATCTTGATGCCCTTTCTTTTTAGTTCACCGTCGATTTTCTTCAAAAATTTCCTGACATCCTTCGCCAAACCTTTTTTTAGAAGAAAGAAAGAAGAAGAAGTTTTTTTGAACAAGAAATTTTTAGTTATTCGTAAAGGTAAAATTCGGGTTGAAGGACCAAAAAACAGACGGCATAATGTGTGGATAGCAGAGAGGGCCATGACGTAACAAGTCAGCAGATTAAGCTGGGTTATGAAATAACAACAAAAGCGGTGGGAGGATCTTTAGTAGTCTTGTTAATTATTTACTTGTTCACTTATGTGTAACAAAACCCGACCCCGCTCTGAGAATATCGATGAGAACGGTAAATTCAGATTCAGCGGTAAAATTATTATCAATTTCTAGCCGATTCTACAATTTTAGTGACAATAATCCGATGGAAGTTGCCACTGCCAAAGTTAGTTTGACTCTCATATGAACAATGAATTTGAGAGGCCCGCGTCGAGGTTTCTAACCTTGATAATATTTTACTTTTACGCCTCCCCTTTCAACCCTTTGCTATTGAGTATCTTTGCTTTATTATTTATTTATGAAAAATGATTACATTCGATTGGGCTCTTAAAATATGTGTAAAAATTATATATATTCCATATTTTTATTAACGTACATATTAAGGTATCTTACACAATGCTTATTAATAATTATATTTTGAGGTCATATAACATTGACGATGGATATTACAGCAATGTCATATTATGATTAATAATTATTATTCTTGAAAAAGTGGTCCATTCAGTTCAGGCATTATTTGTATACATGGAAATCCAATATTTGATTCTGATGAGAAACCACCAGGTTCATTTAAAATTCCCGCAACCTTTCCAAACATCCGTCAACTTTCGGGGTTAAATCTTCTTCATCCCACTTACGGTTCAGGTCCGTTGCACGTGAATATAAACCATGGTAGCTGAAAATCCGAATGATGGGGTAAAATTAATATTGATGGTTGCTTTACAATCATGCTAAATCAATTTTCAAGTTTGGTGCTTAAATTAATCATAAGTAATAACTTGTTATGTATTACCTCTGAAAATCCAGAGGATCAGAATCTTCGGGTTCATCAAAAGAAGCCCAGAGGAAACACTGTACTTCCGCCCATTTTAAGCTCCTCGTTTTTTGCTTCAAGTGTGTGATTAAATGCTGAAACACAAGATGAAAAAATAATATTAATAATTATTATTGATGTTTAATACTTATAACCATTCATTCATATTATTTGGGCCTGATTCCTACAATGCGTATTAATAATAATTGCTTACGACCATAGTAAGGTTAAAAGATAATATTTTTTTTATTACTAATTATGTACCTTCAACTGAGAAAACACTCCCCTGTTCGTGTCCTTATAACGCTTGATAGTTTTCTGAATCTCTTCTGCTTTTTGATACAGAGCTATAAGAGCCACTGCCTGTTCTGAGTCCGGATCCAAAGTTTGAGCCGACTTTTCGTTCCTAGTAGAGTGAAATTCATCGACACGATCGGACAGAATGGTTACCTGGAAAATATTTATTTAAAAAAATTAAATACTCTATAACACTTAACAGTAAGGTTTTCCAGATCAAATGTGCCAGGAATTATTTACCTTCTTGGAGAGAGCGATGCAAACTTGAAACTCGTCATTCAATCGTTTCAACTTATTTTGATAATTCAAGGAGATTTTATCAATGTCCTCGGAAAAACTACGTAATTTCTCAGAAACTTTCTCCGTATCCTCTATGTTCCACTCCATGTCAGCGTCGAGATAAGTTTTGGTTTTGAAAACACTTGTTCGATCTTGATCTCTTAAGTGATTCCTAGTAAACTTTTTGAAAATTTTAGGAGGTCGTGGATTTTATATGCAGTGGATTTATTTCCGTGGAGGTTTTTCCATCTACCAGCGACTTCATGGAGTGTGAGGAGGGGGGGGGGGTGCACCAGTCTACCTATCAACCACAACTCGTTGAGCCAAGCTTATTGAACATGACAATGTGGGATGTGCGTGCGCACTGAAGTCAGTCCCTTTACAAGTTTGGAACTGGGACTCTGACAATGTGATGTGGAGTGTTCACGTTCTTTCTAAAATTAAAAATCTTGGGTAAGAAGAACTGTGGTCATTTGTGTTGCTACCTATACCAACAAGTAATTTTTACTTGTAATTCGAGAGAATTCTCACGTGTAAGTAAGTCAAGCATTAAGATTGAAATAATAATGATTTTATGGTTTTTGCAGTACGGATGCGGTAAACATGTCTTATGCACAAATAAGATTGTGGTGGAGCTTCGGAGATTTGCGGGATGTGACAGAGATGTTACATCGAAAGCATTTCCTTGTCATTATGATTCAGTGTTGGCAAAAACCCAGGGTTTTGGGCAATTGGGTAATTGATATGTACATCTCCATGTCAATGATACACAACATCATTTCAGCGGTTATTCGCGAATA
>JAQFXU010006599.1:0-10033 GCA_034693705.1 Spatulosminthurus flaviceps | reverse complement strand
ATCCATAACCTTGTGGTCTATGATCCATTCTCATTCCAATAGCTGGAGAAATGTGAGACGAAAAAAAGTACCACAAGTGATAGTGCACAGTATTTGTAGCGGAAAGAAAATATAATAATCTCTAAAAGTCATAAATGTAAAAATATACATGAGCATTGAGCATGGGCATTTTAGTGAATATTTTATGAGCAAACAAGAAAGTGCACTATGTAAAAACATCTAACCTTTACTATTTTCAATCCATTTTATAAATTGATCCTTCCCTTATTCAAAAAAACAAATTTCCATATTTTTCCGAATATTAAAATATCCAAACTATAGAAAACACCCCCAAAAAAATCAATCAATATTTAGCTACGTATAAAAACACATAAAAATCCCCAGGAAAAAATATACTTCCTTTATCAAATCCTAGCACGATAAACTCTTGTACTATTTATAAATACACAAGAAAAATATTACAACGGGACGACACGGTCAGTTTTTCTTTTCAAAAGTCCTCATCTTTATCTTTACCTTATATATTTTTTTTACAATAATAGACAGGATGGACTCGACAGTTTGTATATACTCTGCTCTTTTTCACAAAAAAAATCCTACGCTTCTAAAAAGATACACCATCAAAGAACATATATATTTTTGTTATGAAAGAATAGTGCACAGGTAGAGTTTATTTACTTTGTTTTTCTCTCTCTCTCTTTCATCCTTCACTTTTCAGCATACCTCTCTCTGCTCTTTGAGTGTAGAAAAAAAAACAGTAATTTCCTATAACCTTAACCATTGGTATTTTCTCAGCAAGGAAACACATGTTATACAAATACCCATCTATAGATACGTATATAAGAAACAACAGAGAATTACATGGATGGGAAAATCTTCTCAAGAGTCAAAACGTAAAAGTTTAAAGTTAAACAAACTTTTTGAGCTTTCACAATGTCAAGTCATATGGAAAGAATTGAACCTCTTCCCTTCAGCTACTGTTTGCTATTTCGTTAACTTTCTGTTTTTTTCTCTTTTTTCTGCCCCCTCTTCTTCTGCCTATACTTCCTCTTCTATCTATATACACTCTCTGATTGAACAAGGAATTCTAAGGTGTCCTATACTACACCATTACTATTTTCTATGCACAGTCTTTATATAGCGCTAATCATAGCTTTGCTAGCTCCACTATTTGTAAGGAGTCATATAACGTTTATATATAATTCCCATTCTTTCTGAGCAAGGTGTATTAGTGTAGGTGTTCGTGTGCCATTCCATTCGTCAATGTCATTGTCACTGGGGTCTGGATGATTTCTTTATGCATTATCGCAGATAAACTCATGCACCTGTACCTACGGACATGGATGATTACTTCAAAAGCTCTACATTAATACCACCTTGTATATTTGTACACAGGATTTTACATATTAATGTATTCACAAGGGTAGACATTAATATGCACGAAAACCATTCATTTAGTAAATGAGTCTCGTTCAAAGTACAACAGCAGCGTCAGTTAATACCGACAGGTACAAGTTTCCACGTCGTACAAAACAGTGTATGTGAAAAAGCTTAAAAAAAGTGTCCTGTGAATTGACAGGTTTTATACAGTCCGTCTCAATTTCTCTCACAACCTAAAACTTTATAACGCTGATTGACTTTTTGATGAATAAATGGCAGGGTTTTAGGTAGCTACCTTAAAAAAGGCTTATAAATTGCTTTGGGTAGATACAAAATTGTACATAATTATACAATAATTATGTACATGTAAATTGGAAATGAAAACGTTAATGATAATTGTACGTCCTGTGTAAATGTATAGAAGGGTAATGAAAGAAACTGTGAAAGTAACTTATCGGCGGCTAAAGTGCAAAAGGGGCTATACGCAGAAATCGCTTACACGGGATTTAGCATGTACTACCATGCATAAGCGAGTTCTGCATATAGCACCTTTTGGACTTTACCCGACGATATGTTTAATATTCATGAAGGTGACGAAGAGCGCCAATCATGAGCATGTCAATATATAAAAGACAAGAGTTAAAAAAGAAAGAGAAAATTAAAATTATCCGCTCCAGGCTATACATATAGACATGTAGACATATGGGATGAGAAAAAGACATTTATAAGTGTATACATAGAATGTGTAGTGGACTATTGTGAGAAAATGAGAAAAGCTCACCTGAATATTTTGGATGAGTTGTTGACACGCAATTGGGGGAACTTCCTTGCCAATGGACACGATAATATTCTCATAGCCGCCATTCTCATTGATGTGAATGTGGGACATGACTGACGGGAACAACAAGGACGACGACGTGAGCAATAGAAATAATAATGATGATAAAGTGACACTGACACTGAGAAATGGTCCTTTAGTTGTAATCCTAGACATTTTACGTCTAGAGGCTGGCCTCTGGAGATCCTCTTGTGGAAGACTCTCATCTTCTTGCTCTTCCTTGGCAAAAGCCAGCAGTTCCGGTCGTATTTCCTTCATCACACGATTCGTTTCCATTTTCACTTATTTTTCTCTCTCTCTCTCTTTTTCTCCAAGTCTATATGTCTTTGGTATATATATATATGGTCCTATTATGTAAACTATCTCAGAGATGAGAAAAAGTCTGTGTAAATAAGTAGTAGTTTTTCTTCTCTTTTTTCTTCCTCCTCATCCAACAAAACCCTGGACTTCCACGGGGATGCTCTTTTTATATATAAGAATTTTTTTTCTTCTTACTGTGTGGGAGAAAACTTCTATTTCTTTCACTTTCAATCCTAAACCTTATTGTTAGCTTTGTATCTAGTTTTATATTTTTTTTGGAAGCTTCGTAACAAAAAAAAAAGTTTCTTTACACTTTAAATTTACTCCCTAGTTTCCGTCGTCATGTCATAGAGTCTCTCCCTTTCTCCGCTCAACAACAGCAGCAGCAACAGCAACAACAACTACGGAGCGAAAGAGCCTTGAAACCTAAACTGACACTCAAATTGCCCAAGACCATGAACATATAAAGAAATGGAGTGAAAAGTCCTGGTCCTCCTGCCCATCAACTATTACAACTGCTTGGGCTGGAACCAACTTTCTATTACAATGACTATATGGACGACTTTTTTTTAAAAAAAAACTCCTTTTTTTAAAACTCTACCCTTCACGTTCCATCCACGTATTTTTCTTTATAGAGAGTTTTGAAAAAAATATGTTCACCCCGAAAATTTATATACGTTTCTTGTCAGTGTCTTGCCCGTTTCTCACTCAACATCCATAGCTAACACCATACTTTTATTTATGGGCTGAGTTTTGCTTTTTTCACTTGCTTTAAAAAAAAAGTCCAGACTTCGATAGTATACAGTTTTTCATAACAAATGTCAAATTATGGTGTACTTCAAAGAGGATTTATATGTTGGGGAAGGTGTGTGAGTTACACATTTAATGTAATCAACGTTCTTGTAGGGAATGGTTGTTTTTTTATTTATATATATTTTCAGAGGACAGAAAACCCTTGTATTTTTTTACTCTGACAGGAGAGAAAAAGTCAAGGGTTGTATGTTATAGCGGGTAAATAAATAAACGTGAATTTAACATGGGGATTTCCGTCTTTTCCAGAGTTTAAATAAATTCAGAGCACTTATTTTTGTCGGGTACGTAACAAGTGAGCCCTGACGATGTATTGTTTCTTTTTTGCCACAGCGACGAGGTAGAGGGAGGTAAATTTAATTCACTTTTCAATGTTCTCATTTGGCACGTTATTAGTCACTCTCCTCCTTGAAGGAATCTTTCTCTTTTTCTCATACAAGGAAAAAATGCCGAGTATTTCTCTCTCGTTTGATTTCACCCTATTAATTTCCCGAGTATATTTTTTCTATATTGAAAGCACTTTACGGCTCGCTAGAAATCCCCCAAATATTCGTACATATTTTGAAGTGTGAATTTTCTACAGCATAGCTTTTACGTTATTGGCAAGTGTGGTTTTACTTTAATTCATTTGAAAGATTCTCCGGATCATGAATAGTTTTGGTGGAAGTTTCCTTGTAATTCATCTATCTGAGTTCCCGACCTATTCAATGTGTACGGTGCTGGTGGTTTTGAAAAAGTAAGAAGGAGTCTACATAAATGTAGTGTATATCTTGATGGTTGATAACATAAATCTCTCGGCTCTCTATCTCTATGGTGGCATGAACTGTCGAGATTTTCCAGAGTAATAGTTGTCGACCCGAGTTCAAGTTAGAAATTCAAACAAAGTATCTTTTCTCTCACTCACACTCTTCTCTCTCTCTCTCTCTTTCTCTGTCTCTGTCTTTTCCCACAATGGATACACTTCACCTATATAGGAAATTATAGGAAGTTATTCAAAAGGAGGGAAAACATTAGAAGTTGTGGGTGAGGAGTTTTCTCTATATTTATATATAGACAGAGGATGTATTCTTCTTGGCAGCGGAAATGTCCTCTTGGCACAATACACTCACACATATAAACACATTTTCCAGAGTTTATTATATAGAAAATATAGTAGGATGGTAGGAATTAGCAAAAGTTTCTATGCTCTCGAGCCTTTTCCTTGGGAGGGTGTGCAAAATAACACACGCACCTCTCTTTCTCTCTCTCTCTCTCTCTTCTCTAAGCCTTAAATCCCAGTGTAATTTGAGTCTTATCTTGAAATCTGATTCACATTAAAATTACTTAAATGACTCAAGAGAAATGTCCCATAGTTCCCTCTCTTTTCACCAACTTTTCTCTCCCCTTTAAAGTAAAACACTTTTTTTCAGCTTTGGTTTCCTTCCCTTCAGTAAGGAAAAACCCTGGGAATCAATTTATTGTATAAATCACTTTTGTAATTTATTTCTTTTTCTCCAGCTTTTTTTTTCTTAGAATTCCTATAGTGAAAAGTATAGGAATTTTTGAAAGAGCGTAGTTCCAGTTTTAGGAGGCAGGTCCCTCCTAATATTTCATATATAGGAATTGGTAATAAGGAAGGAATTCAATTGGAGGACTTTGCTCCGGAAGTTGATGGCGACTCTGGAAATTATAACTTTCTGGAGGGTTTTCCGTCCATTTTTCCAAGGATAATAGTATTTTCGTTGTAGAAATAATAAGAGGTTATTATTATTTTTCAAACTTGTACACTTCTCAGGATTTCGAATGTTCGTTACATGAAGTTAATTCCCTTTTGATATGAAGGATTACTTGTTTCTTCGTCTCCTTACGGTTTCCCCTTTTTCCCCAGTTATGTATTTTCTTATACAAAAGACTCCTATTATATCGCGTGCTCTGAAACTTGTGTATTTCGTGTGGGTTTTATTTTCTTCTCCTTACATTACTATGACGTGCCTTAATATTTTGTAGGTTTCGATATTTCTTGAAATAATAATTCTTCTTCTTATTTATACTCCTATTGGAATATTACATACAGAGTATAATTCTCTCCCTTCAGAGCTGTTCCGTTAATGAGACACGTATTAATGAAGCTTAATTAGCCTCCGGACCATTGATGAAGACAAGATAGTCCTTCACTTGGGATGATGACTTGAAATACTTTTACTTGTGTAGCAAAGGGAACGGCAATAATATTTGAGCACTGCTGTCCAGAAGTCTCCAGGCTTAGGTAGTAAATCTTAACTGGCACATAGGAAGAAAAAAAATTCTTCCTTGTATTTTTATATCGGAGATTTACTAGTCCTTATTGTTCTTATTTCTCTCTCTCTATCTCTTTCTCACCACACGAATTTTTTTTTCTCTGCCCTAAGCCAAAACCTTCGACTCTCGATGGAGATAGATTTCTTTTAGAGTTTTATAAATAATGGAGACTATGGTTGGAGCAACATGGTCTACACGAGACACACGAGTGTATGTGGGACAAGGAACAAAATTCTATATGATGCTCTCAGCTTGCTTCCAAACCGTCGACTGCTCTTTCCTATCAAGTGAACTGAGGTTGTGTGTGGAAGCTTGTGTGGAGAGAGAGAGAGAGAATTTCAAATCCCCCAAGTTTTCTGTAGGTGCTGGTGCTTGTGTGTGTACTTCCCAACAACCCAACTCACTCGCTCCTTTCACTCTCACAGTGAGTGAGTCCTTGTGGGTCTTATGTACATGTTGGAAGGTAATTCCTATGTTGAAGAATCCCATCCATCCACCTGCTTCACAGCTCACACAAACTCACCATGTACATATAAGAGTTTTTCCTTCCTAGGCCTTTACCCTACTCTTCCAATAACAACAACAACCCTCATCTTTTTTTACACAGAGCACAGGTAGAAGAAGATACAAATACACACACACTTTGTTTTTTTTTCTCTCTCTCTCTCTCCTTTACCTTTATACAGTTCCATTGCTTCCTCTTTTTTTATCCATAAGACACAGGATCTTTAGGGAACGGAGTGAGAGAGAAGACAGAGAGAGAGAGAGAAAAAAGAGAGGATTAATCCAAGCAGAAGACAAGGAATCTTTCAATCCCCCTCTTCCCATTATTGTTGTCCCATCAAATTTCTCTATTCTACTGTACAATTTTTCTTATTATTATTTTTTCTCATATTCTTCCCTTCATTTTTCCCTCTATACATCCATAAGAAGCCCTGTGAACTTAGACCAGGAGCCTGAAAATAGTATGTGCTTAGAAAATTACAAGCTCCCGGAAAAATACAAAATTTCCCTTTCAACTCCTTCTCAAGGAGGAGTGAAATGCAGAGGATGATGGTGGGAGAAAAATTTAAAACAAGTTATTTATTGGCAGGAACAAAAGTTTTTTCCATCAAAGAATATTATGAGCTGTCATAATGATAATAGTAGGAGAGCCCTAATCTGTCTACAGAAATTCTTGCACATGTCTTCATTATCTAGCTTTTTCTTGTTTGGTTGAAAGATTTTTAAATTCTTCAAGATTTTTTTTCTTGCAGTATATTTGGAGGCAAACAAACAGAAATAATTTGAGGGATTTCAAATCCTATTGGAATTAGAGGTTTAGCACAATTTGTAACAATGCTCTTTTATATAGGAGGAAATATAAAGCTCAGAGTTTTTTTTGTCTTGTGAAATATGAAACATTTTCAATATGTTTAGAAGAGAGGGATTTTCTGGGGGAATGTTATGTATAGATATGTACGTTTGTATGTGTAGGGATGTGTTTAAGGCTTAGGAGAGAGGACTGATTGTGACTCAGTGAAGCGTGTGTAGGGATAGTATTTAAGTAAGGGAAGGAAGAAGAAGAGGAGAGTGGCACTCGAACTAAACCACTAATCCGGGCTGGGCTTAAAGAGCTTAAAGTCTTAAATAGAGCTACATTATTTTTTTAAATTGTTGTTTGTGTGTAGTTAACTGGTAATCAGGTTGGATGACTTAATCTTCTTTTGTATGTGTACTCATTCCTTGTCATTAGCTTTGAAGTAACTGGAGAGCTTAAAATTTACCTTTTATTCTTCAATCCTTCCACATTTTTTTTCTAAATATTTTAAAGGTTGGGAATTGCTTTTGAGCCCGGGTATATGTAACTCTAGGTAACGGGTGGGAGAGAGATTTTTCATGGTAGGGGAAGTTGTGGAGATTTTGGTGGGGATGAAAACATGGGATTTTCTATGGAGACGTAGTTATTCCTACACTGTGAGTGTACATATACACAATGCAAAAAAATTGTAATTCCAAAATGTAAGAATGAGTTGACCCTGAATGTAATTCTTTTTTATGCAAACCAATATGATTCCTTGAACTTCCCCTGTAGGGGATTTGCTTGAATGCAAATCCATTTCCCACATTTTGGGTCCATGCAACGGAATTTATGAACGAAGTGTCTGAAATTTCTGACTGCTCTGACTAATATTTTGGCTTAATTTTGTGTTAAAGTTTTCGCATTTTGAAAGGAAATAGTAAAACAAAAAAAATCATTTTAATTTAATAAGTAGTAAAACATTGTATGTTATTACAGCCACGTGCAATGTTGGCGTAGGAGGAAATGTCAAATTATAGGAATTACTAATAGAAAAGAGGGGCCGTTTTTAATTGTGAAATTCTTCTCATGAAGTTGCCTCTGAGCTTGCTTAGGAATAAGGGTGTGTGTTTGTATGTACACTCGTATTTGAGTATGGAATGACATTGTGTTTTTTTGGTATTGTTGTATTAGGATTTTCTCCACATAAACTCATTGTGATTGCGTGCACAAAAGTGAAGAGAGCCCCCTCGTTTAAGGAAAAATCCCTAACAATAAGTGTATAGTATGTGTGTATGTTAATACAAAAATAGCATGTTAAACTTTCAGTTACCTACATAATAAACACACATAATAAATACATAGTGACAAAATCTTGGCTGGTGTTCACCATGTAGAGAGCCACGTGCTTGACTGCCTTCGCCATTTTATTGTCAAGTAATAACGTTTTTTTTCTTTTAGCGAGCTTTTTAATGTTTCCACCAGCTTATCATAATGTCACATCAAATGCACTTGTACAAATTCCTTTTATTTATGTTCAATTGCCAAGATAAGCAGGGTTGACAGGTTGGACTTGAGTATCTCTCATTCCCTTTTTTCTTCTAACTTTTCTGCATATTCTCTCTCTCTCTCTCTCTCCAGGAAACTATAAAGGTTCTTAAGTAAAGGAAACTCGACGGGGTAAACATTACGTCTTTTTCCTCTTCCAGCAGAGCAAGCGTGGTCTCTTATGTGGTCTTGTTTCTTTAACTCTACAAATTATGTAATATTTCCTATAGTGCAGTTAGCCAGACCAATAAAAGTTGCAATTTTATTAATTTCCATGTGGCTATAAGGCCAGGCAAATGCAATTCCACACGTTCTTTCATCACCATTTGAAAACCTGCTCCTCAATTTTCTTTCCCCTCTCTTTTATTATTAGAGCGGAGTCTCTCTCCCTCAATGTTATAAAAATGTCAGTGCACTAACTTTCAACTTGCCTAGAACACTAAAACATACAAAGTATAAATATCATTTGTAGCAAAGTTCTTTCGAGTAATTTACAGCCAATCAAAATATCATGTACTATTTAGTATCTACCTTGTACGAGTTTCTCTCTTTCCTATTGAACAACTTATCTCTCTGCGGACTTTTAGTTAGGGTAGGTTTTATGGGAATGCAGTCATATGGAAAGGATAAAATTCTATAATAATTTCAACAACCTTACAAATACTTTTTGAGGAGAGATCCGCAAAGTCATTATGACTTTCTGACAAAAGATGAGAGGTCGGGAGGAGACTGAGGAAGGATGTGCTATAGCTTGGTTTTAATACGTTATTAAATAACATTAATGTTTTACTCCCAAAGGGAACATTGCGGAAGAATATGAATAGCGTCATTAATTACAAGACATGCTTTTTTTACACACTATAAATCCGTATACATAGAAACACATTAAATTCCTACTTTTTAGTACTACCCCTTCCATTAATTTCTCCAATAATAGTATTCTCTGGCTCATACAAAAATACATGATAAATGATGTCAAAGAAATTTTTTACTACCAAAACGTTATACAAATGGTTTTTGGTAGTTAGGACTATAATTGGTAACAAAATTTCTTGTAGTTAAAAAAGAAAAAGCCACAAGTTTAAATGTTCAGGATTTAATATAGTACATGCTGATGTAAAAATAGAATTTAATAAGGCTTGGAAATTTAAACGGAGCCTTCCTTTTAAAGGCACATATGGATGTAAACACAATTTTAACAAATTACATCTCCATCATCATTCTCTCGTTTATCCTAAAATTGAAAGGGACAAAATGGATTTTTTGTGAAAAGGAAAAAAACTCAAGCTTCAAACCAGCTAAAACTATAGCTACTGCTAAAACATTGAAATTTTATGATTCATCAAAAATTGAATGAGTCTCCACCACTTTTCTCCTCATCCTTTTACTATACTACAGGAAAATTTCCCTCCCTCATAGGTTTAACAACTTCTCAGGCTTTTACCATTCCATATTCTAAGGACCTTAAAAAGTATAATTTTTCTCTCTTTTTTTACCTTTTTTAAAAAAAGACTTTCAAAAAAGCACTACAGTAAAAACTCTCTAAGACGGCCTACGCTTAAGACGGTTTTACTTTACTACGGTCGAATTGGAAAGTCCCG
>JAQFXU010006598.1:0-10034 GCA_034693705.1 Spatulosminthurus flaviceps | reverse complement strand
ATAAAACGGTCTCTCGATAAACCGGCCAAATTTCGTGTCCCCCTGAAGGACCGGTTTAAAGGGTTTTTACTGTACTTGGGAAAAGGAATCCAAAAGTAAAAAACATATCATACACTATACGAATTTTAAAAATTTATTTCACACAAATACCATGAAAATTTACATTCCATGTTTTTAAGAACTTCAAGTACAATTTGTGAAGATGTAGAGTATCTTTGTGATGAAGAGCCTATGACGCGGTATCCGTACAGTTTGTTACAATTTTTGATGTACATTCAAGATTACAGGTTCTCCAGCAGCATATTTCTGACGTCATACATTCTGAATCGCTTTTACATTTTATCTTGCCCAAAACCAAGCAATTTACATTTGTACAACCTGGGCACCGGGGAAACTCGCCAGTACTTTCTGAAAAAACAAACATGAAAAATTTATAAATATGTACAAATTAATAAAACTAGGAATTTAAACTTTGAACGAGTAAAAATGATTCCCCCAAAAGTTCTTACGTCCATCCACTTGGGCAACAATCGAAATTGAAATGAATGCCGTGATAACAATTATAACGTTCAAGGAATGCATTTCAACAAAAATATTCCGTGTTTGTAAAATTACTAGAAAATATTTATTTGGAGAATTTGCAAGAACTTTATGGGACAAAGCTGAAAAAATACTGAATGATTGAGTGAGAGACCTAATCCCTTTTATTGGTCCCTGAAAACGGGGATAAAACATTCAACAGTGAAGGATAAGATTAGTTACATTATTTTATAGACACAACATAGAAGTTACTCCATATTTTCTCGCATCAAAAAGTCAATATACTGCAAAGGGTTGCCACATCAGCATTCAACTTTACAAGTGACTCTCGTTGTGGTAGTTCTGTTATTTAGACGCTTATGCAGCAAAAATATTAGTTCCTCATTCCATTAGCAAAAATGTCACCTCAGATGCATAAAAGTACATTTTGAAAAAGTTACACATAAATGTTTGATATTTTTAAACGACAAAATTTCAACAACTACATTGTGAAGGACTATAAGTATGTAGTTGCAACATAATTATTGGGAAATTTAACAGACCTTATCCCACATCCCTATATTTTAAAAGTATAGGAATAGCTGCAATTTTACTGACAATATATAAATTTCCTAACTTCGATTGAAACTTGGATGAAATTTCAACGCTGAATTAAGGCGCAACAATACGCAACGGAGATTACAAATTATGATAATAATTAAAGACAAAAGTTCATATGTGCTGTATAGTTTTTGTGAAAAGTGAAAATCATTCTGGCAGGAAAATAAAAAAAGAAATGAAACCTACTTGTGTTTTTATTGTTCATACCCACACTTCATTCTCTACATGACTCATTTAAATTATAAGTACATATAGTAATTAGTAATGACAATATGCACACACTCTCAAACACAAAATCACACATTACATTCTAAAACGTAAGTATTTCCATGGGTTATTTAATAATACTGGAGAGGAATAAATGAGAAGTGAAAAATTTTCTGGGAATTAAAATAAATTATGTTTCACTACAAATCCAATACAAAGATGTAAAAAAAACAAACTCTTATTTGCGAGGGTTATGAAAATTAGTAAAATAAATACATATGGTTATTTACAGCACAATAAATATCTGCAAGTTCAAATTGACAGAGCAAGAATTCACATAAAACATTTTCAATGAAAAATTTTCAATTTCTTAGTTTTCCAAAGATAATTTGCAAAATCCATTGGTAAAAAAATTCATTGAAATCAATTGTAATTAGGTTGAGCTGGTAGATCACAATCAACTACACATAATTTCCTGCGGCAACATACTTTATGCGGCTCACAATCCGTAGGATGACGACAAATGTGATTTAGACCACCGAGGCATGAAGCTTCTACTCCTGAATTTCCTACACACCTTGGGTAATCAATTCCTAGAACAACAATCATTTTCTTAGATTAAAATTCCCAAGAACCAAAATTTAATAGTTGTAAAAAACTTTTCAGCTTACCAATTGGGCTGGAATTCACTTGAGCTTTAGTTTGAGCTGTTACACAAGCAATAACGATGACACACACGAGAAACGCCATGGAATTCATTTGGGAACAAACCTTTAGAATTGATACAAGTGACGGATTGAAAATTTTACGAGGATGTTAAAAAATGTAGTATTTTGTGTATATTTTTTATATAATTTGTAAGTACTTTAAACTCGTAAAAGGAATTGGTCTACTTACTCACTTGAAGCATTCTTTTATATAGACCTTTACCCTTTCTACCCCTAAATATAGAAGTGAAGGGCCAGGAAATGTTTTCATTATCCAAAAAACATGAGCTTAAAAAATTATTCCTAGTATTTTTATAAAAATAGTAGGCCAAGCCACCTTGCCATATCATTTTATATTAAGTTAAAGGGACATGGAAAAACTACACCTTTGTTTATTCAACCTGAGCCTGTAGATATGTATATTTGAATTTGTATGTATTTCAATTTGAATAAAAATATTTGAGTGGAAAGCAAAAAACCAAATTTTTAATTTTATTCATTTAAATTCGTATTTTTGGAAAATTATCAGACCAATTTACAATTAGTACATTCAAGCATTTCTGAAGTACATAATTAAGTACATGAAGAAGTAGGGCAAGGGGCTGTACACTGAACGTCACACCCACTCAAGCAGCATTTTTCTGGACTTTTACAATCTGAATTACTAGTGCATTTGTTTTCGGGAGCCTTGAAACAAGCCATAACGCTGTAGCCTAGGCACGGCGCTTTGATGTCAGTTTGGCCTGAAGGAAAAACAGTATTAAAACTTTTTGAAAATGTTCGAAGTAAATACCACTGTCCACAATAAGTATTATTGTGAATGAGTGAACAAAATATTTCTCCAAAAAATCTCACCTTCACCAGCATCCAGTTCAGCCACAATTAAAATGGAAAATGAAGCAGTGATAAAAACTAAAACGGTGAAGAAATGCATTTTCAACAAGAAATTACACTCTTTGCAAAATTACAAAAAGTATATTCGAGTTTCGTGTCACAAACTATGGGAACAAAAGCAAGCTGAAATAAGCTAATGACTGATGAGAGGTCTCAAAGCCTTCATCCGCCTAAAGCCTTTTATAGGAAAATGGGTTAAAAAACATATTATTAAATATATATGCAATGTTATGATAAATTTAGTTTGTCTTGCATCAAAAAGTAAATACATCATGTTACAAAGACTAAATAATTTTGTCACATCATTATATCTTTGAAGCTCTGTAATAATTCTATTGCGGTGAGATGTATGGGCGCTGATGTAGCAAAATACTATGTAGTACTTCCTCTTATTGCAATAGCTATAATATAATGCAATCTCCGGCATAAACTAAAAGCATTTGTAAAAGCTGCGAACATGGAGAATCTCTATGGTCTCAACATCGTTCAGAGATTATAATAGGACTGATTAGGGAAGGTAATAAGTAATAAAACTATTTAGAAATGTACCAGAAATTTTCACATCCATCAATTTTCAAACATGCTTACGGGAATGACTTTGTAGCTTTTAGTAGATACATAACAGAAATTTGCAAGTTAAGAATAAAACTAGAATAAATGTCGTGAAAATTGGCGCATTCGTTTTGGAGCAAAGGGCTAACCAAAAGTTGGGATTGGTTCTGAAACTTAGTTGCATGGATTCAAATCAGAGAAATAAATTGTCAAATCAACGCTATTTATTTTAATCATTTCTTATATAAAAGAATAAAATATAAGATTTGAGTGCCTGTGACAAAGGCTGGATTTCTCACTTCATCTCATGCTCGTCATCCTGTGTCCAGTGCATAGTGTATTGTGATGTATTTACCATCTATGGATATTTCCTCGAATTAAATTATTAGACTTTGTTTGCATTAAAGTGCTTGATTATGTATGCTCCTACACATGATGGCTCTGAATTCTGATGAGAAAATGTATATATAATGTCTTGAGGATCTACTTAATTCCTTTTAATGCTGTGGCTAAATATTTGGCCCAAATAAATGCGAAAGAATTTACCAATGTAATTCATATTTTGACTCTTCACACTAAACCACAGAGTTTGTAAGAATTTGCATAATTATTATATTTTATTTTTTCCATACAATTTTGGTATATGATAACATTGGTATTATTAAAAAAGTATTGGACTGATCAAAATGTTTAGAAATTACTTCACCAACAATTTTTAGCATTGACCTCCCTTGCAACACTTTTTGGTAGCTGAGTCAGAGGTCTCTGATTTGCAACATCCACTTTCCGGACTTTCACATTCCGCTTTAATGATCTCACACCCCCGACATTTACGGATTTGAAGGCTACATACTAAATTCCCGCATGTACACTTTGCTGCAAATAATTCTGTGTCGTCGGCTGGACACGGTTTGTCTTGATTGTTGCAGCGGACCTGGAACGTGCATTTGGAGAATGCCTTCTCTCCCTCTGAACACTTACATTCACATGTCCAGTTTACAATCTTCCCTTCCGAGTTGAAGGCGCAAGGAACGGTGCATACACAGGCAAAACCTCCGGTTGCTTTCTGCTCACAAATGCATTCACAAGTCCTGGATTCTGTAATGAATTATTTAAAATTTGTAGTGTAATCTCCTTCGATAAAACAGTAATAATAATTATTTTAGTTATTAATACAATTTACAATATAAATTTTTTAGCTTATTAAATTTGAACGTACATATGTATCTAATGTATTTAAAAGTATGCGATGAAATGGAAAATATATTTTTTAAATTACCAAGGCTAGCCATTTTGAAATGGACGTCAACAGTATTGTGGAGTTGAGAAGTTGACAATAGAGAAGGTAGTTTAATTGTGAGTTTATGTGGAGGAAATTGTGGCTTTAAAAATATTATAAGTTGAACGGAGGAGGACACAAGCATTTAAAGGAAGAAATTTGGTGGGGAAGTGTGCAAAAGTAAGGCTGTGTGCACCAGTGTTTGCAGACGCCTCAGTTTTACGTTTGCCAGACTGTGTTAACAATCCTATGTTTCTGTATGGAGCCGTGTGCAGTGTGGACACAGATTAAATACTTAACAATATTTATGCTTTAATGCTTTTATAGATATCTTGAATTGACTTGAAGAGTTTCCTCGTATTATTTTTACAAGCTAAATGTTTACATCACTTGTTATTAGGGTCTTTGATGAACTTGTTTATCTAATTACTGTCATGGATTAATCACCATAATGCGTTCAATGGATTTGTTGTTTAGAGCAGATGCAAGTGAATCCTCTCATATTATGTTATGAGATTACCACATATAATAACATATTATTATTATAACAATATTATTCGTTTTTATTATTACTCATCACATTAATAAAAAATTAAATTGTGAAATACAAATGAACCAAGGGCTTTGTAACTTGAAACTTGAACAAATACGTGCGGAAGGAGAAATCGAAGGAATTTGTATGGATGGAAACGAGGATAGCATGTGTAAATTCGTAAATTGTATGTGAAAAGCAGAATGATTTAGAGACAAATACTATAAAGATCCTTTTGCCGGAATGGTTTGGGTATAAGCTGACAAAAACTATGGATAGCTTTTGTTATCTATTACCCAAACCGCCGGATTTTACTCATCACTCATAGCTATGGGTAAAATCCGACGTATTAATATATTTATTTATGTCTCGACTCCGCCTCTAAATCAAAACTCTAAGGATACTTTGTAATTTTGTCCCATATTTGTTTTAATTATTTAAGATACATTTTTCTTTTCTAGAGAGAATGCAGTTTATGAGAGAAATTTTGCCATTATATGTATATTAACTTTAAAAACGTTAGGCATGAATGCTGAGAACCCTACCCTTCTGCAATATCACTATGGTGGATTCTAATGTGACAACGAATGTGTTGCAGAAAATTTAATAAAAAGTGCCGTAAAAAACGATATTTTCAGCTATTTTATGAAATTCACGGGGGTACATAATACATGTTTGTACCCCTCTGGGGTATGAGTGGGGGGTACATGTACCCCCTGTACGCCCCCCGTTGTTAAGCGCCTGAATAATAATAATAATTTATTCAGGTTAAATCGGCCTTAGCCCTTATAACCTCTAATTAAATTATGAGAATATGCGTAACTATTAAAGTAAATGAACATGTATATCGTCGGATCAAAGTAGAATAATGCAAGGTTCCCTTAAAAACAAGCTGAAATAACGACCATCAAATTTTCTGCAAAACTGAAATAACCACCACCATATGGGCCAAACACTCCAATTAAAATACATGGACGCTGTAGCGCCAAAGTGAAATAACCACCAGTATATCGTTTTCTCCGCTGGTGGTTATTTTAGTTTTGAATTAAGCAACTCGTGCATTACTCCTCTTTGATTCTCCAGCGACGATATACAAGAAAAGTTGTTGTGGTGAGAAAACGTATAAAATGCTTTGAGGCAGTTTGATGGTCTACTTCTACTTTTAATTTATTCATGTTATTAAAATTTTGGGCCAAACAAATGCAAAAAACTTTATCAATCTAATCGAGATTTCGCCTCTCCACACAACATCACAGGCAACGTATGAATTTTATACATTTTATTTTTTCCATAATTAGCCCGATAAAATTGATATTAAAAAAGTAATGGATGATGGCTGGCGGCTGGATCAACATTTTTATAAATTACAAATGACTGCACAAGCACCAGCATTGAATTCCCTTGCAAAACCTTTTGGTAGCTGTGGCAACATCTGATTTGCAACATCCACCTTTCAGACTTTCACAACTATTAACTAATTTACACTTTAAATTTTGTATCTGTAACGAAATGGAAAATATTTTTTAAATTTCCCAAGTCTAGACATTTTGAAATTAACGGCAAGTATAGTGGAGTTGACAGTTTGACAGATAGGTTTCTAATAAACTAGGTAGTTAAATTTTGAGTTTATGTGGAGGAAAATGTTCCTTGAAAAACTCATGTAAAATTATTAACTATGAAAATATAATTTGTCCTTATAAAATTACTGGCGGGTGTGAAGTGTAAGTAAAAACGCAGTAGCCGATACTGTCCTAAGCAAAAGCCTATATTATCTCGGAACGATGATTTTTGAAGCAATTAACTCTGTATAGCATTTTTCCTAATGCTTTAGATGTCAATTCGAAATTGTGCCAGAAGTGGATCATTGCCCATGATTTTGTTTAAAATATTCCAAGACTAGAATGCTGGGATGCTGGGGGGGGATTATTCACAAAAGACTAACGATCGTAAGTTGTGAGTTACGATTTTTTTAATGTTTAGTTGCATTTAGTTACGATATCGCCACTTACGATATCCTAACTTTTGTTCGAGAATAACCCCTTGATTTTTAATAGGTTAACAAGATTAGCATCGCAAGAGCTGCAAATAAGGGGAATATGTTCTACATATCAAGCTATTACGTATTAGTTTGTTCTCAAGTTAATCAACTTGAATGTATTTTTGCAGCATCTACTGCAAAATTATACATTTCTCTCATTTCTGTAGCTGTAATAAAATTAACTTAGCAAAACCAAGTTTCCAGTATTTTGGACTAACTTCTGACTACCCGGGTATGGACGAGTACAGGTGCTTGAACCCGTCAATTTGACTGAAATTCTGTCATTATTCCCTCAATGGACTGGATGTATTCGATCCTACTGCAATTACATTTCTTAATAATTTATTGAAAGATTTCATCCAAATACTTTATTGAGAGCCAAACGTATATAAAATTTACAAATAGCTAGATTTGCCAATTATTCAAACTAATAACCCAATATGGAAAGAACAATTTAAACTGGATAGGATATCCCCTTAAGTGGATTTCACAAACAGCCTAAGCTTAGTCCATACGTGTCCTCAATGACTTGACAGTAACCTTGTCCTTCTCGCTGTAAAAATAAATAAATTCGCAATTACTTAATTACTCATCGCCTGCCCATTTACCATGCCATTTATCTTCCCGTCACTTTACACATAGCAATAAACAATACAAAAACCAAATGTCACATTTGAGTTGAACACCAACAAAAGGAAAAACTATCGACACACGCTAGATTACTTAATCTGGTTTTATTTCGGACATTTAATAAAAAAACAACTAAAAGCAATCTTGATCTTCCGAAAGAAAATATAAACAAGTCAAAGGAAATACTTACATGATATAAACTTTGGCTCCCCAACCGGAAATAGCATCGCGGTCGCATGCGTTTACCAACGCCTGAGAAATTGTTTCAAACAAGTCTTCCGGAGACAAGTCAGGTTTCCACAAAGATTCGCACATTCCATAAAGTTGTTCTTCACAAGTTCCCGAAACCACAAAATCCTCTGGTTCATTTGGACAACCAATTAAATCAAAAGCACACAAGTACGGGGCATTGGTTTTGGGATCCAGTCCAGCAACAACAGGTTCCACAAAATATGGACCAAATCTACATAATTAATTTGTAAAATTAGTTATTTTCAGCTTCGATTCAACAGAATACATAAATAATCATTAACACTGGACTCACCGATGCTCATACAAGAAGTTTGAAACCATGGAGCTCAGCACCTTTGGAGTAACCTTCCGATTTTCTCTCAATTCATACATATTCGTCCTGAACCGAAGCCTCTCATGTACGGTCTGAGTATCAGTGGCCAATCCTGGAATGCCTACGAATAGACTGTCACTTACTCTAAAGATTCTCTCCGCATCAAAGCCGATTGTTTGCAATTGAATTCCGAAACGTCGGTCAGCAGCAATCGCTACACAATCCTTCCCCTTCATGGCCACCACGGCCCCTCCATTATATGACATAATCGACTGAAAAATTTTAGCAACAATTATATACAACTATTTTTGCCTCAAATATACAGCAGAGAAGGAAAAGACTGAAATAATTCATAATCCTTACCATTTTTGCTAATTTGTATGCATACAAGTTACACCAAAATAATAATTGTTGACACCCGCGTCGCCGGCACACTGATCCTTCTGCAATTATTAAGTTATAATTTAAACCAATATTAAAACCAGCTTGACAACGTATAAATTGTAATTCTTTCAGGAAATTAAAGTTCAAAAAGTCAACCTTGGAAAATTCTAACTAATATTCAACTTACTATATTTCAAGTTTCAACACTTTCAACCGCACGCCACAGAAATTAATTGAAACTCCTCAAGTTGACGGTCCTGACTGATCTCACTGTTTTTTTCTTACTGCAATAA
Source organism: Spatulosminthurus flaviceps (assembly GCA_034693705.1). NCBI lineage: Eukaryota > Metazoa > Arthropoda > Collembola > Symphypleona > Sminthuridae > Spatulosminthurus > Spatulosminthurus flaviceps. The sequence continues at coordinate 813 of JAQFXU010006598.1, read as the reverse complement.
AGCCAGCATTATTTTGCTTGTCATTCCTAAACTGGCAATTGTACAAACGCGCGTAGACCAACACGGACACATGCCGAATGGATACTGTTGGAGAAATTTTCATCAGCGCGAAATTTAAATTTAAATTTCCATAGAAATGCATTGCCATTTGCCATTGAATTTCCCTGCTCGGCTTATGGTCTTTCGTCTCTGCCTCGAATTAGTCTCCGTCTCCACACAACATGCTACTCGCTAGAGTACAATTTATTAAAGGAAGGCCGCTACGCGGTTGTCAACAAATACTTAATTGGCTCTTTTTTATTGTTAATTGAAGTGCAACTGTGCAAGGAGAGTCTGTTGTTTAATATAACAATGAGTTGTACAATATAATATTGATAGCATTCACCATGGTTGAGTATACTTTTAAGAATTAGGAACTTCATACCCAAGCCATGCATGTCACTGCCCGAAGTGCTCATTGTTACATATACAGCAAGCGAGCCACGTACTTTTTAGCAGCCACCTTATAGTAAAATAGCCATGTCCGCACGCCTATGCCTGTGGACCAATGAAAAACAACAACAATAAACAATACTTGACCGACTTCTAGGGTGAGCATATTTTCCAGACCTAAAAGCAGATCAAATTTCAACCCGAGATTGCAAATGTACATACGTATAATTGCTTGTTTTGGACAAAGTTGATAGACACGAAGGGGTGAAAAGCCCCATTTTTATGTGTTTTGCCTTTATGGGGTGCACAATAGAAAATTTGCCCTCTTGCTGCACACTTCGATTTTGACAAAATCTGAAGTGCGTCGCTAAAAATGGTAAA
>JAQFXU010006597.1:0-10034 GCA_034693705.1 Spatulosminthurus flaviceps | reverse complement strand
AAATTCGGTGGTGGTTATTTCACCTTGTATTTAAGCAAATCGTGCATTATTCCACTTTGATTCTCCAGCGACGATATATATTTATTTATTTTGATGAGTTATATGATTATAAAGGATCTCTCATATGTTTATAGCGGATTAAAACATCGTACTTAACTTCATTGAAATCCTTTGATATTTTTGAATTTCAGAAAATCACTTATTATACCATTGGCACTATTGCTGCTGGAGGCATTTATGAAAATCGATGCAAGCAAATATATTGCTGCTAGTGATGAAGATTTTGCTCTACAGAAGGCAAACTTTGTGGACCTATCTGATTCGGACTCTGACTTAAATGTAAGTGGAACCAACGAATTATTGCCTATAAACTAAATCCATAAGTCTATAAGTACTTTTTTTAAACAGAGGCAAACTCGTCATTGTGGAATGAATGGATTTCCTTGTAAATATAACGATGGTACTTTTAGAGATGACATTTGTTGCAAAAATGTTTGCAATAGAACAACTGGACGCTGTGGATATTGAAAAAGAATTGTGTCCAATGTATAGTTTTATTAGAAAAGTTTGCTTTGATAATCGGTTTACTCATTTCTTACCACCAATAGCCTTTTTAACTCGAATGCTCACTATTTACTACAAGAAAGATTAATCCATTACTGTAGTTCAATTTAATTAATAGGATCGCCTCAAGTTATGATTCTAAATTGAAAAAAGTTGTAGATTATTCTGTTGTAAAAAATCTCAGAACTTTCGATAAAAATTCTGAGAACACGTTCATAGAAATGGCCGGTAGCTCCAAGCTCGCTGAAATTCGAAACTTGTTTCACTTATTTCCTTCTGTAAATAATGAAAATGTAGAAAAATAAATAAAGCAAAAATTTTACTATTTGCTTCGTTTGCATCCCGAATGGTTCCATTCTTGTAAGTGACCTTTAGGAATGGATTATGAGCCGGTCCTCGTAAGAAACTTGTGGTGTTGTACGGAGGTTTCCTTGTCATGACACTTTTACCGTATTCCTTGGAATTTCCTGGAACATTCCTTGTGTCTCGCATTACTACGTCCCCTACAGTCTGCGGAAAAAATGGTACGAATATTTTCAGATCATTTATTACACTTAAAAAATACTTCCGGATTCGTTAGATATTTTTACCAGCTCAGCAATAATATCTCCATTGCTCCAAATCCTGCAATGTCCCCTAATATCTGTGAGGGACAAAAATGCAAAAGAATCCTCTTCATTCCTGACAACTACACCTTGCTTTTCACCCTGCATCAACGTTTCATATTAGATTATTTCCGAGAAAAAATACACAAAAGTACTAATACAAGGGCGCACGAACGTCAATGTGTGCCAGATATCAGCGCAGTCGGGACCACATTGGCGTTTTTATATCTTTTTGAAGGGCAAAAACAGTGTTTTGAACTACGATAGAATGGAGTTGAATAAATTATTAACCGCTTAATTTTGACCAAAAATTATGGAAAAGTGAGTTTTCTCTCTCCCTGGAAAAGGGGAGCACCTGACAGCAACCCCTACGCCCCTGCACCAGTGTACCCATACCATCAGGTACAACGCTGATGAACATTTTCTAAAATGAATTATTCACGTATCACTGGGCTTACGAGCAACAGAACTTCCTCGAACAAGTATACTTCCAGATTCTGGAGAGACAATTCGAAGGAGAAGTCCTCATAAACTACAAAACTCGCAGTAGATGACGTTGATTTCCCTGCGCTTTCCAAATTACCTAAGATAAGAATGAAGAAAATCATGAAGATGGAATGCAATCATGGCTTGGGTATTTGTAGAATACCTTTATTAGTGAAATTTCCTACCATCACTTCTTCGGGAGAGGTTCGTGCGATGCTTCAAAACGGGATTAACGAGATGATGAATAATGTTGCACCATATTCTATAGTCCTCTATATCCATTCTTAACTTGGAAGATTTCAAGTAAATTACGGTTATGACATGACCTTGGCACCTTATTATCAATTTGCTTCATTGCGGCAATAATTATTGCTGCGATAATTTGGCCCGAACTCACAATATTATTTTGCAGGCGAACAACCAGTTTAGTATTTGGAATGCCTTGCACACTAGAAGATACGTTACGATCAACTCTGCATTGAAATGAAATAGGATTTAAAAGATACACTTCTGCGGATACGGCTTGAGTGTGGAAATTCACGGAAATCCTACGGCGGAAATATGGAAGATATTAATATCATACTTATAAGCTATAATCAATTTAATGATCTTTTTATATATAGAGTAAGTCCACGAGGAATGGGAGTGGTTGCTGAATTATGTAAAAATACGACCTTTTTTGGATTCAAGTCCGTATCTCGGGAACCATCATACATTTCCGGAATAAATCAGGAAAAAGCTTTAGTTTCCGCATATGCCACCAATTCGGTTTATTACGTCTTATTTCCTAAAGGGTGGTCAGAAATGAGCCGGGTTTGGTACAAAATGTGTGATTTTGAATGTTTCAGTGTAGCGTTTTGGCATTTTAAAAATTATCGGCAATTGGGTACCTGGTAAAATCGGTTTTTATCACTGTACGACTCCAAAAAATGGGTTTCTATTTATACTGATAATTAGAAAACTAGAGCGAAATTTGAAAAATCCTGTAAACCTACACAAGAAAACTCGTTTCTTATCATTTTAATCGAAATTTGAGCCGAATCGGCCTGTTGGTTCCCGAGATAAGGACTTAAATCCAAAAAATTTTTACATATTCAGCAACCAATCAAATTTTCCCAGAATTTTCACCGCTACTGTTAGTAGTATCGGGCATTAATGCCATACGTTCAGTATCATCAAATTTGAACTCTACACTGTTTTGGCCTTACACAGTTCTCGTGGACTTACTCATAATAATTAAAAAGTTAAGAACCTAGAAATTTTGGCTTGCCGCAATTGAAAATTGATTTCATCAACCATGGACTCTTTGTCAGCCTTTATTTTCAACGGGACGAACTCATTTACTACAGATAATCTGCCAAGGTTAATGAGAATCGCATCCGAACTAATGTCTGTTTTTGGAAATACGAATCGTGGAGGCTAGAAACAATGAAATTCGTAAATAAAAGTTTTTTATCTTTAATACATTTTTTGACTTCATAGGATGCTTTGGTGGGACTTCTTCCCTTATAAAGATATGTAATCCTGAACTTACTTCTATTTGAATGTTTAACAAGATTCTCTTTGGTTTTTTTCGGACAGCTTCTGAAGCTTTGTCTTTAATTTTGATGGACCTGACCCTTTTTACGGCATTGCTTTCGTGACAGTTACGAAGCATTTCGGCGAATTCCTGATAATTTTGAAAGCAATTAATATAACTAAGAATCAAAATTTAATATTAATTAGTCCTATAAATTCATTCCAAGGATATTTTCTACCCTTTTAGAATGTTTTATTAGTGTTACCTTAACATCGTCAATAAATTGCGGCACAATAATAGAAAATATTGACCCCGTAGTCATATTTATGGATAGGGAAGGTTGAAAATGAGGATCAAATGTAGGGCTATTTTCTTTGTAGATCATTATATCCACATCAAAAACCTGTCTTCCCTCAACCAATAAGATCTAAAATTCAAAGTGAAAGAATAAATCAATAGAACGAAAAATTCGGCTATAGAAATACCTATAAAGTGGATTTAATATTCGATAAATACCAGACATACCTTTTGGTAAGGAACGTGAGGATCTGTAGGATACCCTACTAATTTATTAAGACTTAAACCAATGGATACAGCCGACACGGATTCTTCAAACATGCCATTCAAGCCTTGTAATATGAATTTCGCTATATTTTTAGTATCTGCAGCCAAGTGTACTGCTAAAAGGTCCAGGCGAAATTCACAGCGTAATTTCACATCTATTTTCGACGAAGGTAAATGCCGTAGCTTCTTAGAGTGTAGATGCAACTCTCCTGCTCAAAAAGAATTTGCATTTAAAATAGTAGCTCATAGGAAAAATCTCCTTTTCCCTTACCTAAGGTGCTTTTCAATCCTGCATTGAGAAATCCGTTGACAAATTGTAACACTGTCGTAAGAGCCTCTTGATGAAAAGTGAAATCAACTGATGTCAGGTGAAATAAAACGGAATCCACTGCGGGTGGGAGATATCTGGTAGGACAGCTTCGCGAAACCTGTAAGAAACGTGTCAGCTATCACTTAATACACTTCACTACAACAGTCGATTCGAATGAAAATCATTTCCTACTCTAAACTGTATGGGAATACAAATAAAGGATACAGAAGTTTCTTTAAAAATCAAATCATTTTGAAAAAAATCCTTGCTTTACAGAGGAAATTTGGATTTTCACTGGTTGTTCGGCTTTATTTTTGCTGACAGTGTAAATTAGGTAAAGAGGCCCTTTCCTGCCCGGTATCTGGTGTCCCAGAATAGACAGGGTGGCACGATCGAAGCTGATATCGATTTCATCAGAAAATGACATACTAGTTATTTTCGCTGTCAAGTTCGCTATCATAAACGTTAGGAGTTTCTTCTCAACTTGATTCAGCTTGATCTGTATGGCTATGAAAAATTCAAAGATTCCATCATCTTCATTAAACTGATGGCGATTAAACCACATGTTTTATTTGGATAATATAATGCATGTAAGACCGCAAACAAGATATCTTTAGCGTGCAATTCATACAATTCACCCTCGCGTCCACTGCAATGTCTATAAATTGAAGCTGCTCCTTTTCTTCGTGTTGCGATAATTGTTGAGATTCATCCGAAGAAAACTGAATAGTTGCACTCTGGAGACTCTGGCGGCTCTTGAGACTCTGGCGACTCTTGAGACTCTGGCGGCTCTTGAGACTCTGACGACTCTTGATTGTATCATCTTGACCGTCTATTATTACACGATCTGTTTGTGAGTACTATAAAGCAAAAGAATTTTACAGTGCTTTTTTGCCATTCTTTTTGTAATGTCGATGTTTAAGAATATAGAAGCACACATACTTTTGAGTATAAGTAATCAAGTCCAGGTACATTCTGAGATTTGTTAATGCTTGGGCGCGGAAGCTGAATAATCAGTATTAGTATTTCAAGGAATCTTTCCTGTCCGATTTCAATACTGACAACGGGAATAGTTGCTTCAACCTTCAATGAGGGAAACAGATGGGACTTGCCTAGGCGGGAGGTTTTTACCGTGAGCGCTACCTTTTCATAGCTGACTACCTGGTTTGCCTTCATCAGACTATGATATTCAAACGCCTCGCCAGGTAGCGCTAGAAATATCTGCAGACAAAAAAGCATTGCATGTGTTGAAAATCCAGCTTTTACTATTTTAGATGATACTGTGAAATATTTTTTACCAAGAAATCTCTGAGCTCAACATTGTAGACATCGAAAGTTTTTTCATGCTCACGTCCAACGTCACTTTCGTCAGCGTTATCTACCGCAGTTTCCAATTTGTTCTCGCTTGTTATGACTAGTTTTCCCAAATCCACGCCCAAAACCGAGGAATTTCTGTAACAAAAGAAATTTCTTTAATCGAGTTTGTGTGCAGCCGATAATTCGATTAATTGGTTTTTATGGCGTTGTCCGTGGCTGTGGCACTAGTAGCAATATTGGAAGATTTAGTGTATGCTGCATTCAAATGATAGTTGGCTAGTAATGATCACTGCACTGGCAAGTCAAGCGTCAAATTAGAAAATAATTTAACATTTATTTATACTAACACTATAACTACTAACTTTTTCAAATCACCATCTTCTGGAATTAGGATGTATGGAGCCAAACAATTTACCATAACCTCAGTCTCTGACCGGTTTTTGATAAGTTGCTGGAGCTTAGCAGCCGAAAAGTCTTTAAGTTCCTCGAATTTAGTGGCTGCAATTGTGCTACTCAGGGAAATACAATATATAAACATTAAAACAATAAAAATCTTAGCTCGCATGGATGACTAATTATTGAAAAATACTTTCTGAATATACACGCAAAATTTCTAATTTGATTCTTCATACTTACTCTGGTTGACGGATTTGAGGAGCAACAAACTGATCAAGAAGTTTCTGAATGGTTGGATAATGATACACTAAATGCAAAGGCTGAGTGACCAGCCGAATTTTTCTGTCAACCCTTGATCGCACAGGCTTGTTTTCAAAAGTGAATTCGAAAACATTTGAGGTGAGTTGCGTCTCCAACCGACATTGGTCCTGGCAACTACTTATGATTTTGGTTTTGTTCTTTAAACCTTCTATTTCCAAATTTCCTATCGTAAGGTCGTACTTAAAGGCGTCATTGACTGGTCGAATTGCAAGTTTTGTTCCCCAGTCGGAAATTGTCGTTCTCAGAACTATATTTTCCTGAGGCCCCCTTGAGGGTGAGTCCGCTGATAATTCCGCTAGTGTTAGAAGTAATTCGCGGATCCGGAAATCTATACGGAAAATCTCGTACTCTGGGGGATAACCTATAGCACTAACTCTGTCCTGCTTGAAGTCCAGAATCTGTATGAGTTGAGATTTTTCATCTGGTGTCCACTGGTCAGCAAAAACTTTACTGGTCTCCTCTGAGGACAAACGGACACTGGTGAACAACCCCAAGAACCAGCTGGATTTTCTAGAGCTTACAATCTTTTCTAGACGTTTTAGTCTCAATTGAACCAACGTTCGGGCTAGGATAATATTAAAAACATCTAAGGATTTTTCTATGCGATTTAATTCTTCGATTATTTCCTTCGCAGGATTTTTGGTAGTGGTCTTTTTATGGTATGCCTGGAAAGAGTTATCCTAATTCGTAAATAAAAATTCCTTCATTGTTGGAAAACCTTCCATGAGACATGATAATTATTTTTTGTTAGTACCTCAATGTATAATTTTATAAGCTTCCGGTGCGTTTTCATATTATTCCATTTCCAGCTATTTCGTCGAAGTCGAATATTTTCTAAAATACAGGAGTACGCGAATTTCCACCTGTAAGCAAGGCAGGTCATTTACTGCTCATGCTCACCCACAATTTAAGTGTCTAAAATATTTGTATCTAATTTCACTTCAACATGACTTTGTTAAGTAAGTAAGTACCAAGCCTCATAATTTCCTTTGTATGTCATCAGAGACAACGGCTTGAACTGTTTATATTTCTGGCTCCGAGTAACAAATTTGAAAGTGTCGGCGATTCTTAGAGCATCACTGAGTTGCGTTTGGTTGATTCCTAATTAAAAAATTATACCAGCTTATTATTTATTGTTTCTTCAGTCCTTGTCCATAGTAACACTTTAACTACTATATAGTATTTAACAGAAAAGAAACACACCTAAAGCCATTTCGCTGAAAATAACTTGGGCGTCCACTTGCGGGAACCTGAAATCCGTAGTCTCTGCATCAGAGGTGAGTGATAATTTCATCTCTGCTTTAACTGGTCCAATAACTGTAACAAGAAGAATACACTAAAAATTAAAAGAATACAATCAAAATTAAAAAATAGCTTTTGTGAAGTCGCTCGAATATCTACCGTGGCTCAAACCCGTACCATCAACCAGAAAGTCTTTTAGTTTTTTAATGTAAACATCCCTTGAGGCCTGTACCGTGGATATCAGGGATGTCTTGATATTCCAATAAAGGCAGAATCCTCCCAATTCACCATGCTATACACATACGATAGCAATGCTCAGAAAGTTAATATTTGTGTGCTGTACCAAGCAATGAAAAGAACCTTCAATCATTTACTGAACCTTGAACAGCGTATCCACAGCTTGAGATATAAAAACGGGTTTCCAGTTTTCATCTGTTGCGTGAATGCTGAAAGATGTTAGCAGAATTCCCACGCTTACTGGAACATCTTGGTTAATATTATCTTCGTAGCGAATATGAATTGATTCTAGCCTTATTTGAACGTTGCGAATTATTTGCAGGACCAGCTTAGCCGTGTAACTATCATCTGCTTCAGCTTAGGTTAAATAAAGTTTTAAAAACTGATTATCACGCAATGACCAATGACCAATGCAATGACGCGTTATGAGACAAACTTAAAAGCTTTAAGGCTTTGGTTTACCAGAACGTTTCCGAACCATGTATTCTTTGTAGCTGTCTTCGAACCTTTGAACAATATTTCTTTTGATTATCAACGAAATTTTTTCTTCAGTTTCTTTGTCATACTCCGAGTAAGAAGGAATCAGAAGAAGATACAGTTCTGTGACGGAAATTTCCACTGCTGATCGGAATAAAGTTGCCCATGGAATTTTTATGTTTAATTTGCCTATATTTCAAAAAATACAAACAGCACCTTTCGTAAACTGGATTTTTCTTCTTTTTTAAAGCAAGGTCTAGCATTTTTTCATAGATTTCCTTCGAAAGTTTACAGAATAAAATGCTGCATGGTTCATCCATCCCATCATAAACCAGTGCACAGTGGTTTGTGACGGGCACGGGATGTAGCATTAGCAATGCCATGATCCCTCACTCCTTTGGATTTCCCACGGGTTGCCTCGATTTTATTTTGGATATTCAAAAGTCGAGCTCCTGTACCCACAAATGTTAATCATATTTCGATATTTATACGCTGCCGCTGTCAGATTTCATTCCGTAGTTTCTTTTAGCAGTCCTTCCCAATAACCCTCACCACCCCACAAAAATGTTTATCGACAAGTCGGGAAGGATGGAAGATCTTACGGTTTATCAATTTACTAGACTTTAAATAATTGCTTAAATTAATTTACCAATTTTGCCGGCAACTACTTTCAAAGGTAGAGCAGTAATGCCTTCAATCGCCGTTGCCTTAATTTTTATATCTTGAAGAGCAACGTCACCTGCAACAAAAGGTTACTGTGAGTAGCACATTATTTTTTGAGTTCTTTATGTCTGGCTGTAAAAGGATATGGGCCAGAGAGTGGCATGCAGTCCTTTTGCTGTTAATCATTTGGTTGTAAGCTTCTAACAATAATAAGAAATATACAATCCTTTTCCTCACCTGCCCATAAAGAAATACTCAATTGGGATGCGTCCAAAGTTTCGAAGTAGTCGCTGAAGCCTTCGTGAATAAAGTCTATGATGGCGTCCTTCAACATTACGTAGAATTCGATCTATTGATGATACAAGATACAAGAGACTGCAACTCAGGTTACTCAGCAAAACTTTTTATATACAAAGACTTAAGTTGCTCTGGTCTGCCTTTTGGCAGTCGAATAATGTAGTATGTATATCTTACCCCTGAAAAAAACGATACCCTTGTCATTCAAAATTTTTGTGATAGAAGGAAACAATAAAGGGGATGATGCCTTTTTTTGCAGCACTTGGTTATCAGTGTCAGACGTGAGCATTTCTCCGATTTGTTTTTGTTATGTTATATCCGCATGTACGCACTATAAACAGTCAAAGGCCAAAAAAGGCTTCACATTCAGAACCGAAAGAAACAACATCAGTCTTTTCTCCTTCTCTACTCTCCGGCGATATGGTTTTCTTGCTTAATTCCAAATCCTATTTCCGCTGAGCCTTGGTTCATTTGCTTTCGAAATTCTCACACTGACAAAAAATGCACTATGCTCATGCTGGTCCTCCTGGTATCCTGGTCGAAATCGAAATATTCTCGTAAAATAAAACTATGGATTAAATAATTATTATCGTATCGACCTCGACCGCAATAACAGAAAACATAATAATGTGAAAAGACTGTGCTGTGGGGCAAGAAAAGAGCTTTTTAAGAAGAAGAAAATCTAAAACGTATGATAATAAAATAATGATCATTAGCAAGTTAGTAGCAAGGCATTCAGTCGTTCATATATATACATTTTCATACATATGCATTTACAATAATAATTTTTAGCCTACATTAAAAATACATTATTTTGTAATTTCTAAATCCGAGTTGGAGAAAATAATAAGGTTTGAATGTTGGAAAAAGTATTATTGAAGTACTCATGACTCATGATTACATTACGCTTCACATAAGTTTGTAGACGTTTTGACTAGAGCATCGAGCAAAGCTCTTCATTATTTTTACGAAGATGCGTTTTTTCTGACTTGCAAGTTTTAGAATTTTCAACTTTTGATAATTCGCTTGCTAAAAA
>JAQFXU010006596.1:0-10036 GCA_034693705.1 Spatulosminthurus flaviceps | reverse complement strand
GAGTAAGATTTTGGTCGCAGTTATTTCTCCAATTAACTTGCATTATTTGCTCCGGCTAATCATTTCTTCGCTTAGTTGACTTTTTACAATAGAAGTTAACAATTTCAAGTTAAATAAATATTTTTAACTTTTAAATAAAATTTCATTAACTTTTGAAACAAAATTAAATTCCACTTTTAAAAGAAGTTAAATATTTCGTTCTTCATCAAATTAACGCAATCTACTCGGCAACAATGGTTGAACACATATTGTAGGGCATTGGAATAACCTCCATGAACTGGAGAAAACACAAGTCCTATAGCACTGTCGCCTTTTATTTTGTCACTTTTTCAAATCAGTAGTCAACATAATATCCTTGAATAAAATTAGACCTCCTTTTCCAATAAACACCTACTTACACGATAGTGTATATGTAAGAAAACGTAAGTCAAGCCAGTCAAATGTTTGACCTTTAATACATTCGTAGAAACTTTTGTCAATATGGAAATGTTATAATTTTGTTAAAAATAGCAATTTTTGTATGAAATAAAAACATGTACAAGTTTACTCCTCACCTTAAGCCAAATGATGGAAGGACAATGTCATTGAAAGAGTCTATTATTAGTCTTTTATTTAGTATCGTTTTATACATATGAGAGAATTTTCTAAGCGTAATAAAGGCTGGAGTGAGGGGAATAACAAGCCGTGAAGTATTTAATACAGATTATAACAATGATTTTAAGTAACTGTAATTCAGAATATTTCTCAAATTTTTATTGTTGAGATCTAACAAGTTTGTCCTTAATGTACTTGACACATGATATTATAGCTGTTATACACGGAGGGGTCACCCGCCTTAACTGTTTAAAAAGTAACGCAAACCAAAAAACGGTAGTGCAAAGATATCTTTATACACGCAGGAAAAATAGTAGCCAACAAAAGAGAACCATCCCACAGAATTTAGGTTGTGGAACTAACTATGTGAAATGATCTGACAGCAGTAGTTTGTGACAAAAAAGAGAAAATCTTGAGAAAGAGTCAAGCAGAAACTTCTTGAATAAAAATCAGTACTTTGAATCATCCTACCCCTTCCTCCTTTAAAATCGATCAAAATGTTAAAATAGGATTATTTTACGCACAACTGCATTCAATGAAGATACAGCATAATTGTATGTATGAAAGCTGTTGAAAAAAATTTAGTCAATAATGGGTACATTGCATCTCACGACTCTCATATAAATAGCCTGAGGCTCTCTTAAACCAAAACACTTGCAATTTTCTTCAACATAATCATAAAGATTATAGGATGATGCTGCTCCAGGCATTTTATTAGCTCGCACACGACACACAGGTCAGTAGAACTTGCTCTCTTGTTATTGACATGCATTTTTGCGTAAACCACAAGATAGCAGTCATTTAAATAAGTGCATACGTGCGTTCTAGCTCGTACCTATTCACATACGATACACTTCTGTGATTCTGTGTAAAGCTCCTCGTGCATTGTAGTATACACAATCAGATCTCTGATGCAGAGTACAAGTCCACAGGCTTCTGATCCTACTCGACCTTTTCCTCTTCATTTCAATTGAAATTCAATCGTGTAAGTATGTACTTGTGGCATGGGCCAATAAATAAAAACAAATTAATGTCATTTATTCTCCCATCAATTTAATAGTTAATCACCTTACATAGGAATGACCATGTATGAAAGCAGGATTTTTAAATCAAATCTCTTGAAAAATTAAAGTATCTTCATTGTAAGAATTGCACTTCAATGCTGCTTGCAACGCAACGGAAATAAATTTTAATTTGGAAATTAAAATTCCAAATTTTTGTTCTCACTGATCAAAATATGTACTATGCAATATACGCTATGCTTATAGGCATAAACTGGTAACTACAAACTTGTTAATCATGTTTGCTGTACTTCCTAATTCCCAAAAGATGTGTATTTTCTTTTCTTCCGCTAATTGGAAAGGAAAGGAAGATGTTTTTAAATAAGTGGAAACTCCTTTAATGCCTCAATCCAAACATATGTAATTTAGATTGTCATTAAAATTCTACGTTTAGCCAAATTTTCCAATTTAATCATTTTCACATCATCAATCCGTCACCTGCAATTTACACACTTACAGAAAGCAATCTTTTCATTGCATTTAGTCCTACTTTAAAGGTACATACTTAAAGATCATAATGCCTGTATATTATATGCTGGCGAACCAGACTGTATGATTTAGTAATGAAATAGAAGATGACAGGAGCTTTTCTCCTGTCAATTTTAAAATAATGGAGTTGACGTGCTCGGTTGTTCAGCCGCCCTCAAAAATTAATCTCCTTTTCATTATCATGAATACTTGCTGGGGGTATTACCAGGTCAACATTCACCTCACATATTTGCTGCAAAATAGATAATGCAATTTTTCTGCTCAATTTCCCACAACCTCAGTCAGAATGCGCCGAGGTAAAATCTAAGCAGTCAAAATTCTGATACTAATAATGCTTCCTACTTATGTCTCATCAGGTGAGAATCATTTACTAACCGCAGAACATAATAAAAATTAAAAATTCTGAAATACAAACCAAATAATCTAAATGACAAGCCAATTAACAAGGCAGGGAAATCGGGACGAAAGTTAGGTTTAAATATGGTTGTTTTATATGAATAATTAAGGGTGCCATAAAAAAAGAAGACAGTATATTGAGAGCGATTTTAGCCTCCTTAATTATTACTACCCAGTCAGGGAACGAGTACTTAAGATTATTCAGTCAGCTCTAAGTAGTTCAAGTACATGATGTGTAATGTACATTCTCAAGTACAAATAGAAAAACATGTGTGTATGATTTTCAAGGTGAATCACAGATATTAAGGGATCTAAACCTACAAATAAGTATGCTTTCCAAAATTTTATGACGTACAAAACCCACAAACCTGGTGAACAATTTCCGTAATATTTACCTGCAACCATAAAGTATGCACAGAGTAAGTTAATGTGTGTTGTTGTATACATGTTAAAATCCTGCCACTATATACATATATTTATATATTTGCTATGCACATATGTGTAACACACTATAAACTTTTGTACTTGTGAATAATAATGAACACAAAACACAATGATGAAGTTCCTCCATATCCAAACATAAACACTACAGCCATAGCCATTTGAGAAGTAAGCTCACATCAAATCCAAAGATTCAATTTCTTTCAGACTAACTAAACCACAGAAGGCTTTCAAAAACCAAATCTAAGGAACCATGACTATGACAAATGACAAAGCAGAAATGGAGAAAACACCTTCATGTGCATTTCGTTACAGCCACCTATTTATAGAGTATGTACATTTGAAAAACATAGGACCATATGTGTACATGTGTATGTATGGTGCACATTATCCTTTAACGGGATGCAATTGTAGTGGGTGTGTGAGAACAAATCTATTTTCACAATAGTCAACTTTAATTGCCAGCTAAATGTACATACCTCGAAGGTTTCAATTTACTTCCACAGAAATATTATTTCCTTGCATATATGTAAGATATACCTTGAAGACTTCCACCATGTATAATGAATAACCAGCGAATTGCTTTCCTCATGTCATGATTCTCTAATGAGTCTTTCGATAACATTCACCTACTGTAATCGTCATAAAAAACGTGGTATTTATGCTGCATCAGTTTGTCTGACTTTCTGATTCCCTGCCTCAGTGATTTCAAAATGACTTCAACAAGACCAAGTGCTGTTTATCAGTAAATTTTTAAATTTCCTCGATTAATTTTTTAATGACAAAATTCTAGTTACGTATGTACTTACTAAAAATCTAACTTAATCACGACGCAGCTATAGGCAATCTGTTTGTATTGCTAAATGAAATAATATAGACCATTTGCTCATAGAATTTAGGCAAATATTGGAAGCGCGTTCAAATTCTCTTGTATCCAGAGTTAATGCGTTTACAGATTGGCAATAAAAAATATAGAATACTATTTTCACTTTATTTATTCGGCGACTCGGCACACATAGTCTGGGAATAACAGATCCTCCTACGTGAGATTCAGTATTGTTAAAAAAGAATCATTTTCTATCAACAATAAAATAAAAGCAGAACAAACGCTGTCTAAAGAATCTATCATCTTGAGAGACTCGCTGACTTATGTGGGTGTCACCTAATTTTTAAAGGATTTATTTATTTAGCCTAACTTTTGCCGTCTTTCTCAAGTGCCTTCGAATGACAGATGCCCCGAATGCTCATTTTGATGAGGTGTATGCTGATCTGCATAAATGAAGTGGTACGATAAATGAAGTCCTGCGAGAAAAAAGGACTCATCGTGCAAAGATATTCAATAAAATGACTCACAAAATTTGAAGAAATCACACATCAAGAACGAATTCAAATTTAATGATCGTTAATACAGCATACTTTATAAATACGTAAGTGGAAAGTGGAAAACATTCAAATATTTGAGAGTTAAAATAATATTTGCTTCTTCAACTCCAATATTTCAATGCACATGGGAGATCTTGAAATAGGTTGAAGGTACACTTTAATCAAGCATTAAAACGCATAAAATTGCTTCGACACTCTGTAAAGCTATGGGACATTTATATTTATGTTCAATAATTTAATATGCATGTCATTTCTCTTTGAGCGATCAAAATTAGTAGTTATTTCCAGTCAAATTTGACACAACTATATGCTCCAAACTTTCTTGATTTTTGGATGGTATTTACTAGTTTGACCACATTCCTCTTATAAAATACGTACACGGGAAAAATAAAAACTGCACATAAATACGCTCACTTTGAGACTTGAATTGAATTACTTAGCTTCCAAATATTACATGCTTGTTTGCCTGTAATCCAAAAAGTTGTTTCATGCTTTTATAATACAAGTCATCAAAATGACTTATGTTTACACCACTAAAATGCAGTGAAAAATTGTTGTCAAAATAAAACTACTTAATGTTTCGCAATCTATTTCATACTGGAATATTATTGCTAGGGAAAGTACAATATGACAATATATTACAGGATACTTTTAATCCCACGTAGACGCGACCCACATGCACAGGATTATATTTTGTGTGTATGTGTACTACTTATACAGTATAAGTACAATTTAAGATACCTAACGTGACGAATACTCAACGTGTCGTGTTGTCAACAGCACGTGTGTGGTTACATTACTTATTCAGTTACTCATGTAAAACTAGTTTTAGAATTTTGATTATAATTGCTATTTAATGTTGCAGTAAATCATTAGCGAAATATACACTGGTACATCGGCATCGGCATTACAACTTACAAATAAGAGATATCTTACTTAAATTAAATTTTTTTGGTGTAAAGCGCTGGAAAATAATATTGTAAACTGTAAAAGTAATTTGTGGCAATTGGAAATCGCGTTTCATAATAAAAATGACGTACATGCTTATTTCAGCACTTAAATAATTTAGGAAGTCATTCACAACTAGTATATCCGTGAAAATAACATGTGCAAGAATTGTACTAGAATAAGAAGGGTGTAGATAGCACGTTATAAAATTAAAGCAAATAACAACACATATTTACGCTTGCTCATTAACATTACCTCACTTAATTATTAAACCCGTGAGGAATCTACAAGTAACGTGGACACTGTGAGGCTTATTCCTATTCATTTATTGGTTAGGAACACTTACAAGTTAATTCAAAAATGGTAATGCCAAGGATTGATTTTTCCATCGTATTAGCAAGACATTTTTTAGAAATCTTTTTCATTTGTGGGTGTTTTATATCTGTAACAGTGATACTTTGGACTCCGATGATTATCTCACTGACAAGACTTCAAACATGTCAACTTCATTTTTAAATTGTAACTTTTTGTTATTTTTACAAATATATGTAAGAAGAAACTTCTAGCAGTCTCTAGTTCTAGTTACATATCACCGACAGACAATAAACCCTTGGCCAGAGTTTTCGAGTATCGCCAGTTCATTGGTACTTTCCATAGAATTACAAAGCAGACTGACATTCAATGTTCTACCATAAGTACTGAGAAGATTTTTATTATATTTATTTATTCATCACATGGTATCCCCTATTTCCCCCCACGAAATGACTAAAATTCAACTGGCTATAGGGCTTTATAGCCAATAGTCAATAGGTAACTGTACATGACTTTCTTGTTAGACAGTACGACACTACTTTATCAAAACCTTTAACGTTTTAACTAATACATACAAGTTGTGCTTTTGACGAGAATATTGGATTACACACTATTTTATTCTTCAAATTATGCAAAATACTCACTTTTACTCATAATTATTACATATTTTAAAGTTAGTTTGCTACTGCAACAATTGCATTTTAGGCGGACACTAGTGGGAACGACCTCAGTATTTTAGGTGATAAGAGGAATCTTATCTTCAAAATTAGAAGTACTGTTGATTCTTTCTAATCTTCTTTGAATGGTCATAGCTCGGAAGACCATTAAACTAGCGGCAGCAGAAAGTAAGATCATAAGTGTAAACATTGCATCCCATCCATAATTATCAGATATAAGGCCAACCACTGGACCCTCCACCACAGCTCCAAGAGTACCGAATCCATTAATCAATCCCGTCACCGCTGCTCCTAACTTCATACCATTAGCTTCGCCTATCTTCATGGAAACTGACCCCGCCAGCAATGAATCTGTTCCACCATTAGTTGCTCCAGCCAAAAACATGAAAACAGCGTTGTAAAACACTCCCCAGCGAGCTGTTAGTGCAAATAAGGCCATACTGACGGAGCTTACTGTAACAAAAATCCACATTCCAAGCATAGTTGACTTCTTGAATTTCCTATCCAACACCATTCCAATAACCGGGCTTCCAAGGCTTCCGCCAATGTCAAAAATGGTTGAAAATAACCCCGCCTTCGCCACCGAGTAATTTAAATAGTGAACCAGGTACATAGGTAACCACATGAACATGCAATATCGGACAACTTTCAAGCAAAGTACTGTCATGGAAATCTCGAACACCGCCGGGATCTTCCACATTTGCCACATAGTTTTCTTCGGTGGAGGTTCCTCCCCAATTTTCTGAAGACTGCTCACAATAACCTCTTTTCCCGGAATGGACATGTGTTTCTCTTCAGGAGTGTGCAGGACACAATAGACTAAAACTCCAAGGGCTACAGCGGCAACGCCTGGAGGAACGTGCACCATCTTCCACCCATAAGTTGACTGAAGATGAACGGCCAGGGCTGTTCCGAGCGCCCCGCCAACGAAGACCGACGTCGACATGAATCCTATAATGGAATTCAATTTGGCATCCGGGTACCAAGCACAAACAGCTTTGCAACAAGCCGGCCAACAAGGTCCTTGCATAGCACCATTGATAAACATAATAACGATTAGCATTCCATACGAATCCCACATCCCGAATGTGAACATCGCTGAGCCGGCGATAGTCAAGCATAACGAAATCGTTAGGCGAGATCCAAACCGATCACTCAACTGGCTGCTGAAGATTTGAACCAATGCATAGGGCAGTAGTAAACCCACGTCTAACCACCCCAAGTCAGTCTTTGAAACGCCAAATTCCTTCTCTAAACTTGGTTTTATCACACCTAAGGGTTTCCTCAAGAAGTATAAACTCGAGTATGCGAGCCAAGTCGTCGCAAAAACCGCCAGCTGATTTCTTTGTAGTAACGACGGCATTGTACCTTTCTGACTATGCTCACTTTTATATTCAGTTGTTAACGTTCTACCGGTGTAAACTCCTGCATGTACAGTACTAATCAAACTATGTATGTATCCCAAATCAAAATATGTCTTCAATCCTATATCAATCTCCCCGCCTCACATTAAAATCCTCAATCTTCCATTGCTTGTTCCACCAAAAATCATTTCTTGCACCTGCAACCAAAAAAAACATCAAGTATTGATATTCAATACTTATAAATTTTCTATGCCGAAAACTACCAATATTCACGGTTCCACAGATCGCATTTGACCTTCCCGTCAATCAATCACAACAACCACAACTCAGCAAAAAATAACTTAAATTCATAACATTTTTACAAACACCGTCGAATTTTTAAGTTGCTTAAAATTTAAAAAACTTTTATATTAAATTAACTACAACAAACTTAAACTTACTACAATAAATGTATCAAAATCTTACGTGACAGTCTCCCCAATTAGTTTTGGATCCAAAAAGGCTCCTCTCTTGTAACTAAATCTTTCCTAATTGTTATCCAGCTGTATCAAAAGATCAGTTGACGTGGCTTCGGTGCTTCAATAAATGATAATAGAATATGATTTGTCCTTCTACCCAATCCCAATCTAATCTAAAGCTGTTGTCCCATTTTGTCACCTCATCAAATAGCAGAGGACGCTCAAAATACTAAATAGTTGACACTTTAAGCAATAAATTGTACACAATGCACCTGATAGTTTAGTAATGTCAATAAAAGCTAGCAAACACCCAACCCTCCTGCTCCTGCTGTTTGATTTTACTCAATTGACAAACACTGCATTTTCGATGCGGCTACAACCAACCACAACCACTATTAGGATTTGAAATGGACATATTATGTTGATATTTTTAGTTTTGTATACTCTTTCCACATTTACCTCAAATTCACACAATGTCAATACAATAATAATAAATATTATTGTGACTTAAAATTTTTCCTCAACTTTATCTCCACAAGTAACAAATTAAAGTGTATTTGTTATGAACACTTCCAACTTAAATAATTACAAAGCCTTTGAAGTTGAAGTTTGACATCTGAAAATTATACTACAATCCAATCCATATCCATAATAAGTCCAAGAATTTAAAATTCCCTCGTTTTGTTTATTTTGTAGATGTTGCCACGTCGTAGTGTCGCTTTTCAAAGGAAGGGAGCGCTGAAGGGGATCGAGTGCTTGTGATACCAGGAACGGTTCTTTTTCGCCCCTTTGTTTCACTCAAACTTGCAATTAAGTAATTCGTCCCTTCGAGGAGTCTAATTTCGTATTAATTTCCAATCCGAAAATTATTTAAGGATTAACGATCTGCTTAAAAGGAAAAAAACTATTTTGACGAGCTTAAATTAAAGATTATGTTTTTGGACCTATCTTGCCTTACTCTCTACACAGAAATCCCATTTCGTTGTCAAACATTTGTAGTATAGCGTCATGTTGATGTTATTTACTTGCGAACTCTGCAAGTTGAGATTTGATTGTTTACTTACTTAGTATAGTTATTATGTAGGTCTGTAATTATTTAAGCCATTTAAATTATTCAAGCTTGAAAGTAGAAGATAGAAAATAGCCTGGGTAGGAAAGGTGTTTGAATGTTTTAGAGCTTGCTCGTCATATTTGGAAGGCTTTGGGTCAATATTTATTGGAGGTTGTAGAAATTCAGAAAACACACCTCGACGTTAGGCACTGAGAGTATTACAAATATTACAATACAAGGGGAGGGATGATTGCGGTTAAAAATTTTTGAAAAAGAAAAAAAATGCTTCAATTCGCCTGAGGAAGCGTGCTGACTGCATTTTCGTGATGACTCAAGAAAATAGAATAATTTTTGTCATAATAAATATACGTAAACCGCTGAAAAATTTATTCCCAGAAAAATAGACGTAAGGAAGATGTCAGGTGCCTTAATGATAGGTAAGTGTTTGTTTGCTGGAACGAACTTGAACTCGTAACTTGTAATTGCCTGTATAGATATATTTGAATAACGTGTATTATGCGGACTGCGGTTAGTGCAGTTGTAATGTTGTAAAAAAATGACAGTGAATAGAAATCTAATACTAATATTAGTATATTTGATATAGGTTTAGTTAGAAGAAAAATAATTATTATAATGTATAATATTCACTGCATGGCTGTATGAGGGACATGGTTTCACGTAGGTCGGTAAAAATTGCACAAAAGTTCTTATTAGGGTAGCGAAGCTCCCTAATGCGATGCTCATGATGTCCTTGTCTGTCTGTCCCTCAGGAAGTAAGGAAGTAAGGAAGTAAGGAAGTCCGGAAGTAATTCCTGAGTTGGATTTTGTCATAATTCCTTGTCCACACGATATCTTCCGAACG
>JAQFXU010006595.1:0-10037 GCA_034693705.1 Spatulosminthurus flaviceps | reverse complement strand
ATATGATGGTGGTTATTTCAGTTTGCACGAAAACTGGTGGTGGTTATTTCAGTTTGCTTTTAAGCAATTCGTGCATTGGACCACTTTGCTTCTCCAGCGACGATATATAGCCGTTAAGAACCATGTGAAATATTCATAATCCAAAATTTTGACGGATCCTTTGTTATCAAATTATCCACGGATGTGACCTACAATTTGGTAAAAAGGGGATGGAAAATGTGACCATGACGGGGAAGGTTTGACCAATTCAGTTGAAAATTATTAACGGGTTTGTCCAAAACTTATTTTGTCTGATCCGAAATTTTCCCCGACAAGTGTTTCGATGGGTGATGAAGAAATCTATACGGGTGGGACTATAGCAAAGGAAAATTTGTCCTCCAAAAACTTTGGAAAATATTTCAATGATGTAGCAAAAAGAGTGACTCAGGGGGGGGGGAAATTAGGAGAAAAAATTTATTTTTGTGGACTAATCTGTGAGCATATTGAAATGAAGAGCTAATTTGCCAAAATATTGGAACGTTGATATGACCATGGAGGTGAGGAAAATTTCTGAAGATAATTTTCACTGATGAGGGCTGTACAGGATTGGGGTGAATTTCAATGAAAAATGACAGAGGAATAAAAGTGGGGGAATGTGCATAAATAGGGAAGAAAGGAGGAAAGAGAGAAGAAATTGATAGAGTGGATGAGCATTTATTTGGTGATGTGTGTTGCGATGGGGCTCTATTTGCCTTTGGACTGGCAGGGAGTGTGTCTTTATAATTGAGATGAGGGATATTATGTGTGAGAGTAAATAAATATTGTGGGAAGGTCGGGGTAGGAAATTAGCTCAATTCATCGAATTATTTGATGACTTGGAAATTTCCATGATGCTATCATGACAGCCCCCTGCTCTTCCACGTCCACACATACTAATTTTCTGCTCACGCACACTAAAACTTAAGTAATCATCTTTTCCAAGAAGACTTCTTTGCCCTTAGCTCTTTTCATGTCATTCTCTCTGAAGTTCATCAACTCTTTCATATTAAAGTCCCTTTTAACTTTTTCTTGTAGTATCCAGCCTCATCCCATCGGGCTATTTCATAAGCTCTCCCGCTGTCCTCAGAGAGTAAGAGCAGTTGCTATAGGATTGAATGGATGGAATCCATGGTGATGGAAACTATACGTAAGAATTACGAGAGAGAGAGAGGGAGAGAGAGAGAGAGAGTGAGAGCTATTACAAGCTCATTTGTGAAGGTTAGAAGGACTCATTAAAAGAATAGCGAGACAATTACATTTTTATCCTACTCTACAGCGTGTGGTCAGAGCGTGTGGGATAAAATCATGGTAAATTGTCGTCAGATTACATTTACCGCTCATGTGCCACCTTGCTGGTGGTGCCATTCACGTCCAGGAAAATCCTATAATTTCCAGGCCTATTCGTTACACCTCTATACGAGTTTCAAAAGGCTTTCACATCCCATCACTTCTGTGAGGAAAATACAACAATTTTTTTCGACCAGTTGAAAGACGAGGCTCACAAATTTTGAAATTCCCTCAAATTCCAATGAAATGAAACAAAGACGGAGGAACGGTCAAATCTATGGATTTGTTATTAGGCGTAGAATTTCAGGGAAAATTGAAGCAAGTTGTGGTTTGATCCTACAAAGTTTCCCTTCTATTCATCAAATTTTCATGAATTAAATTTGAGGTAAATTACCAAAAATACTATGAAATTGGTTCAGAAATCAGTCAAATTTTAAGCTATTTGTAGCTCTAAAATTTTCTCACCATTTGCTGGAGCTTGGGGTTTGGTCCAAGCAAATTTTTCTCACACATAGTTGAAAACATTTAAGGTTAAAGTTTTGAGGTAAAAATGGGTAAAATTTCTAAGTTGACATTTGTGGGAAAGTGAGAAAGAGTCAAATAAGTGAGAAAATGGAATGAAAATTTGCATGATTCGCCGACCTCATTGAAGGCGATAATCCTGGGTTTATCGAACCTGTTTGATCCAAATGTTTGCCTTACATAAAACTACACTGGTGGAAGGATATTTAACTATAGGAGAAAGACGATACTTTGTCCACAATCTTTTCTAAACTCATTGGTACTATTGGGGGAATTCCGGAAAAAAAATCTAATCTAGTGGAAATGAATACATGGCTAGAAATATCTACGTGGAGGTCCTCACGCACCATCTCCGTGTCCCAGAAGATGCGAGGAAAAAGATGGACGAGTTTGAGAAAAGAAAAAATTATGTTGTAAAAAGTTGTGAGGAAAGTATAAGTTAAAGAGCGAGAAATGATAAGAGGAAAAAAGTCTAAGAGTCAAAAGTGACTTGACAATGTGACCATGTTGACCTATTGAGAATAATTATTATTGAGAAGTATTTGAGAAGAAGTAGGTAGAGAAGAGAGGAGGAAAAACCTTGGCTATGACGCCCATGCTCATATCTGAGCTACTCTTGTCCAAGTCCCTTCCAATAATTTCCACTCCACTGCAGGACATGACACTCGACTAATTTATAGTAAATCTTTACATATGAGCGTATTTTTTCTCAAAAGGTCCTCTCGATATTGGTGAGGACTCAAGTATGAGAGGAGTGCCATTAAAAAATAAGAGATCAACCTAATTTGTCAGTTGGAAACAAGGACTCATTTCACGAGCAATAATTCCCTCAACGACCAACAGTAAATCCTTAGGAGCAGAATCAAATGGAAAGATTTTTTATCCTCTACAATTTACTCCCATATATTCCGCTCAATATGTTATTCTTTCCCAATGTCCAGTCACTCCTTATGGTGTCTTTTTTCTTGGCAAATATCCCACAAAATTTTTCCCCTTTCTCCCTCATCCCATCCCAAACATCTCAAGAATGTTGGGGGAAAAAATTTAAATGTCAGTCCAAGGGCCAGTTACTATGTGGAAATAATTCCCCAGACACCTTTTAGTAAATAAATATATGAGACAGAAGGCTCGTAAAAATATATGTTGTCTTTGTCGCGCACACACACACACACACACGCTCTCACCGTGTGCGCAAGAGCTTTAATTTTAATGACATTTCTTGAGTTCCTCGAGACTATTAAAAATTCGGCGGATCCAAGAAGAGGAAACTTTTGCCGGAGGAAAATCTGAGGTTTCCTATAAATTGAGCTCTCTAACTTTTTAAGACAATTTATCAATGAGGACACTCACTCATTGTCAGTCAACATCAAGAGAGACTTTCCCCTTACAAAGATCTAAAAGAGAGTAATTTATCTGTACGAATTTAATTGGCATCTGCTCCTGACAAGGCTGAGTTACTTTTCCTAGAAAGCTCGAGATTTTTTTCCCAATTAGAAATTGCAACTCCTTGGGACACCATGGATTTTTCCCTTCCAAGAGTAAAGAAAGCGGCTTTGATACAAAAAAAAAATCGAGTCGTCACTCCGAGTTTTGTGTGGAATGGTTAGAATTCTCCTGTGAATAAATACAAACTAAGGGCTATAGCAAGCCAATGTTTCCCTTCTTATCATTCTCCTTCCCAATCATCCTTCATTTCAAGAGATGCAATGAGAAATGTAAGCCAAACTTTTTCGTGAGCCAGAAATTTGATCAAAATTTTCTTTGAAAAACAAAATATAAGCCCGAAAAAGAGACAAGTTTTAAATGAAATACTTGAAAACCAAGGTTAATTTTTATTACATAATAAATGCTTGGAATAGGATTTTGTCTTGGAAGAAAATTGCATAGGTGAAAAGATACAATGGTGTGGCCTGTGTTTTTGTCCATAAGATATGAATAGGGTTTTGGTAAAAAATTTTAAGCTGGAAAAGCTGGGGACTCCCCTTGGTTTAAGAAAAAGAAGAAATAAGGAGGAAACAATATGAAATCCCATTGGAAATGTCATGTGAATCTTGGGACAGGGAAACACATTTCCTCCAGGCAGGAACCAAATGAGTGATGAAAATACAATTGACTTTTTTCCAAAGACCATGAAGCTTGGACCGTTGAGTCATTTGAATTTAGACAGTGGCGGTCCGTGCATGGTGTAACATAGTGACAAGTGTAACATAGCGAATCAAAACCCCATAGAATTTAATGGAGAGTGAAAGAAGAGCTCGGGGAATCAAGGGACCATGTAATAACAAATGCCTATGGCTTGACTCTCTCTCTCTCTCTCTCTCACTCACACACACACAAGATACTACTTCCGTTTCCCTAAAAGGAGATATTTCATGGATGATGACATCAGACGCAGGAGCCACTTCTTAGCCACACAGACTATACGAGCCATTTAACATATTTCAAGTGGTAAGAAAATCATTTGTCCTCTTACCTTTTACACACTTGGACACATGCCCTGGGAATTGCTCAATTTAACACTAAAAAGTCTCCAGACTTTCAACGTCACTTTTTTCAATAATAATAATTATTATTCCACCTTCTTCCTTTTTCTCACACTATTTTTTAATCAACACAAAAATATCTGTTTTGTCACCATCCTTTCCAGTCCTTTTCGGATTTTATCTAGAAAAAGAGAAAAAGAGGCGGAAATTAGTAACATAGCTGGGATTTTGTAAGGAGTGAGATTTTTTATCACTACATGTTGTTCCCTTATTTTGTAAGTCTATACTTTAAGCTAAATCAATAGAGATGGTACTATAAACACACATTTTCCTACACGTTCATCTTTGTGTGAAGGAATCACCCGAAGGCGAGCCAAGGAGGAACTGATAATTCTCACGAGTACATGCCCATATGATAATATTGTGAGATGAATTTGACAATAGCTCATGAAAATAATTTCAGCTCTTTCCAAACTCTGTCTTGTGAATACTAAAAAACTAATGGAAATGTAAATAAGGGAGGAAGGAGGAGATAAAAAAAGGTAGAGGAGGGTGGAAGTGACAAGGGAGAAACATCCACGATCAGTTCCGAGGAATCTGTCAAAATGTCACTGGAATTTAATTGAGGTGTGGAATATAAGCTGCTCAATCTTTGAGTTCAAGCAGTGGTTACAGAGAGACATTAAAAGCAATATGAGCAAAGGAAATGTGTCCATAATTTCCCCAACGCACTTTACCCATTTATTCCATCAATTCCCACCCCTTCACCAATATTTCCAAAAAAAAAATGGTGAATATTCTCTAAATATGAACCAGAGTTATCAATTTGGACGTATTTGCCAGCAATTTTCCCAAAATGTTGTTCAAACGTTTTCAGCTTCTCTTTGGTTTTTCCCTCTCACTATCATTTAACTTATCATTCTCAATGAGTAAATCTTTTAGAGGAAAAATAAAGTACTCTAATGATCTTCAATTTTAGTAAAAACACGGAAAGTTTGAAAAACAAATCCTTGACGGAGATCCATTACCAATCAAAATAAGGTAGGAGTTTAGAGCTTTAATTCCCTCCCTTTTCTCAAATCCTCAGCCGGCTAATTCAATGTTGATATTTTTTGTTTCAATCCAACAACATCCAGGATTTGTCAAAGTTAAAAAAGACTAATTAATTTATGAGAGGAACCAAAAGTCAAAACTTACGACTTTCTCCCCTTCCAACAGCAACGGTAGCTATTAACTCCAAATACACTTTTTTTCTAACCTTCCGAGTCAGACAATCATTGAAATTCTATCTTTCTCACTGAAATTCTTGGAAATTCACGCCCATGTGTATATTATTTGCACCAATTACTACTATCCCCTAGCTCCCAATTTATTCCTTCTTTATATATTCACGTTCAGAATTGGATGAGATGAAATTACGAATCACTTTTGTAGAAATTCACTCCAACCTGTTTTTTATCGATTTTTTCTTACACCTCCTCCAAGTTTTTTTTTTCCAAATAAAGAAATATTTTGTCACAATTTTTTTTTTCCTGGCAATTATTTCCCTTTTCCTGTATATTATAGATTTATTTGGACGGAACAAAAAATTAGAACTTTGTTATTCGTATTGAGATTTTACATCAGCTATGGATGAAAAGGTGATGAGTGAACTTTTCATATTAGAATAATAATTCCTATGACGTTGATTTTTTCTAAAGAGAAGAAGAAATCACTCAGTTTACAATAATGTTGAGAAAAAATTTAGAGAGTGAATGAGTTTGACCAGAGCCTCTCATGTACACCTGCACGGGAAGGAATGCAGGTAAGAACTGAGCCTTTGAACGTGTCTCTTTCCTTGGAACGGAAAGCTCTCTCTCCCTACTCACACAACTCCCTGTGTACTACAATGGGATGAACGTGGAGAGACTGACTGGGCCTGTGTACAGAAAGATACTAAAACTCTTTTACTACTTTACTATATCCACAAGAACAAAACTGTCTGCGTGCACTCGAGAGAGAGAGAGACGAGAGAGGACGACGAAGAAGAAGAAAAAGAAGAACTGTAACGTTCCCTTGGCTTGGATGGATGGAAAAGAATTTACTACGGAAACACCCTCTCTATTTCTCTCTCTCTCTCTCTCTCTCTCTCTCTCTCTCTCGCTCGCTTCTCCTCACTCTATATGTATTGTGAAGCTCAGTTATGAAGGTACTTGTTCACTTTTTACTACTCACAAAGAATAATGGTTGAGCGTAAATTTTCCAAACTATTCTACTGCATTATCTCACAATGATCAGAGTTCTCTCTCTCTCTCTCTCTTTTACTCGCCAAGTTCAAGTGTACCAGTTGTAGTAACTTTTCCTATACACACAAACCACTTGAATAGTCAACCCGTCACATTACTTGACTGACTACACACCTTTTAGAAACATGGAGCTTAACCTAAACTCAGAATGTTTCTTATCCTCGTCTATTAAATGCACCCAATGTGCATATTTATTTTATATACTCATTCTATACTCCACGTCCTATCCACATAGCTTTGTACCACATTATTGTCCATTAAATTCATTAAATTCATTAAATTCATACAGCTCTTACACGTCACTTTCCAGGGAAATTGTTAGGCAAAATGGCATGGATAAAATCTGAACGTTGATCCAAATGTACGGTAGCTCAGGGTTTGAGTAAACTGTGTTTTTGCGAGTAAAAAATTATTTTGATCAAAACGTAAAATGTTTTCCGTTGTACACGGACGACGGTTAAAAATGTAATCAAAGTTTTTATCCGAGCCATATCCATGTTTTGAAGGACGAGGAAGAACGTTTGAATAATTTCTCACAACGGACAACCGACATTTGAACGGAAATGTAAGCGGAGGAAGGAAATTCGTAGGAATGATTGGGAAATTTGGATGGAGCACCGGGCCGTCAATTTATGTATGGAATAAAAAGAGAGGAATTATTATTGTTTCCATGAAAATTTGCGAAAATAATTTCCAAATCAGAATAAAGTGGGGATATAATATGATATGAGGATCCCCTGGCTGCACTAAACTGCCCTCCAGTTGCAGGATTTCATGACTGCAGATAATAGCATACTATAGTTTTTAACCGCCCTAATATAATTATTACAATTGCACTACTGGAGTAGCACCATTGCCCTTGCAGAATGGCATGTGCATAGTAAGATGCTATGTGTGCCAGCTTTTCTATACAGAGAGAGAGAGAGAGAGAGAGAGAAGGCAGACAGAGAGAACGTGTATAGAAAAGGGTATATAGAAATGTGCAAAGTCTCATGTATGATACAAAGGGTAAAATGAAGAGAGGAGAGTCAACGGAGCAAAAAGTCTCTTTTTTCCCTTTTACACACCAAACCCCGTATGTATGGAATAGTGGAGCAGACTTGTAAAGAGGAGAGTAGTGAGAGAGAGAGAGAGGAAGAGAGAAAAATGTAGATGGAAAGAAGCGGTCTGGTGCAAGGAGTCATGATTTTTTTGGGGGTAACAACAGTGAGCGTAGAAGACATAATAGGAGTAGTAACCTTGACAGAGCACACGAGAATATCTATGATGATAGTAGTTGGTATTTTAATAACGTAATACAGGTTCCTTCCATCGTACTCATCCTTCTCTCCTTCTCTTTCAAGTAGTATTTTTGTTACAGGATTTGTATGTGTGTGTGTGTGTGTGTGTGTGTGTGTGTGTGTGTGTGTTTGTGTGTATCCACATTACGTGTCTGCTTTACTTACTCCAATGTTTTCTCAATGTGTCTCTCTATGTGTATTGTCATGTAACACTTACAATGCATTATTGTAGTAGTAACTCTCAGCTCTTTGGCTATAAAGAATTTTCCTATGTGTACTCCCATGAGAGTTTATGTACTCATGACTTGCATTATAGGAGAGTGCACAAAAAGTATTTTTTCCTAATCCTTGTAGATACATACATGACATATGTGAGGATGAGTAAGCACGTCTGGAGCAATGGACATATGCAGGCAAAATACTATGGAAGGGTAGTTTTTTTTTTATCTCGGCTGTGTGAATTCTATAGAAATATTTCTACGCTCCCCTCTATACACGTACGAGTATATGGGAAGCATAGTGTATAGTTGAATTTATATGCATATAATGTGGGGTATGGGATGGGTAAAAAAATCCACCTGTGCTCCGTTTGAGTAGAGGTTGGAAGAGCTGGAAGTTTACAGGTGTGACAGTCCTACACACTTGTACTTTTCATGGTAGGCTCTCTCTCTCTCTCTCTCTCTCGTAGTATGAAAATACAAAGAGCACTTGTAATCATCATAATAGTTTTGGTGGTAAGTAACCTTTTGAAAACGTTGGGCTACTTTCATTGCTTATAGTGTGGAGAGGCCTAGGTATGTACGTAGATGCTCATGAGATCCTGCATGCTTGTAGAACGTTCCTTGGATTTCCCTTTTTATTGCCAAGGGCTTCCAAGCCGCTTCCAGCCCCTTAGCTTTCTTTCCAGATATTTTCCTCCGATGGAGTATGCTATTATTGTTGGAGTAAATAGTAGAATAGTAGTTGGATGAGTGTTTAGCTCGGAAATTTTTCTATGTGTCCCATGTGTGTTTTTTGTGGACAGGGAAAAGCCGGTATGGAGACTTTATTAGGGATGAGGAGGATAAGTTTGTGTGGTATAGCGTAAGATTTTTTTTCACTTGACACGTAAGATGGGATTTAGTATACAGAAAAGATATGAGATTGATTGAAAATTATGTGTCTAAGGCTGGGACTTTATGGGATAAAAAGCGACAACATTTTGTCACATTGTTTTCCGGCTCATAAGAGATTTTGCTATTTGACTTTTTCAATTGTCGTTTTTTAATTGGCGATTGAGTAGATGATGAAAATGAGGGGAAATGAATATTTAAAAAAAAAAATAGAGTGACGTTTTGGAATTTATAAGGTAATGATGGAAGTGGGACTGGTCCACCTGCTGACGTATAGACGTAGCCTATGAAAAAGTATTTAAAATACTTTATAGTAGGATAAAGTATGCGGAGATGAGTGCTGTACACGAAAAGGTTGGGAGTGATAAAATGATAAAAAAAAAACTGGGACGTAAGACTACTATACGGTCATAGAAGAAACTTAAATGACATGGTTGAGGATTTGAATGTGGAAAGATAAGATGGTCCTGTTGCCGAAAATCCTCTCCGTAGTCCTGACTACATGTGTACAGGAGTTAGAGGATGCCCATAAGAAAGACATGACAGGAAGAGTGTAGCTATTCACACTTGGAACTTGTAACCAAGATGCCTTGGTAATTGCCTCTGTTTTCCTACACATGTACACACACACACACACACACACACACACACACACACTTGACATGACGAGCCTGGATGTGATCCTTTGAGAAACGTTATGGTGTTGTTGAAGATTCTAGTGAAGGCTTCTTTGTTATGGGACTTTGTACATGATGCCCTTGCTTCAAGCCTGCTGTGTGTTTCACATGGAATATCAAAGCTCCATGTTCCAATTCCAGACTCTTCTCAAAACCATGTCTAATAATATTTTTCCTCCTCGCACGGATTCTCCTCTGATAAGAGTTGTATTTTGTCTGACGGATTTTATTGCCTAATGCTTAAAACATGTTGCTCCCATGGACAAAATGTGAGCTCGTAAAGGCCATGCTTTGATTTTACTACCGTCTTAAAACTGCCCTCACTCCTTTTTTTCACCTCCTTTTTTCTATACTTTGACTACCAAAATAAATA
>JAQFXU010006594.1:0-10039 GCA_034693705.1 Spatulosminthurus flaviceps | reverse complement strand
CAACAGTATCTGTCCATTCAAACTCATCGCTTCGCTCATTGAATGCACCCGATTAATCGGGTGCAACCGGGATTTTTTAAATCTAGCATAATCTTCCTTCGGTAAATGTGGGCTTGAAGGGTTTTGAAGGGTTTTTACAAACCAGATCGGCAGAATGAGATTTTCACCTATAACAATTAGATAAATATTGAGGTAGGAAAAGAAACTGGATTCTTGATCCACAATTAATTAATGACGAACTACCAGTTTTTATAGAATCGAAGCTTAAAAGAAATATTGTGATATATTTGCAGAACCCACGTGCTTACAAAACACCTGAAGAACAGTTGTACATCAATTCCTATAGCCCAAAGAAAAACGTTTGAATGTACAAAAATAATCGCTTCGCGATAATTTAAGGCTTTCGCTTACGGCGGCGTAATTATGTGATGTTGCTTTGTTTAAAAATCCCATAAAAATAATAATATATTCAATCAACAAAATTTTTTCAAACAAAATAACAATTTTACCTAAAAAATAAAGTATTCAAAAAAACTTTTTCAGCCAAATATAAATTTCTGAAAAAACAAATTCAACGAAACAATAATTATTATCAACCCCAAATTTTTTTTAAACTAACAAAAAATTTTTAAACCAATACTATACATATAATTTCAACTACGATTTTTTAAAATATCACTATGAAGTTGTAAATTTAAATGTTTAAAAAGTTTCATTGAAATTGGTTGAATAGTTGAAGACAAAATGTTTTTTCGTTTTCATATTTTTGCGCGCGAACACGCGGACAGATTTCAACCTGTAACAAACTTAGGCGAGGTATGGGCCTAATTAATGTTCACAAAAATTTTGAACTAAATCGGCTCAATACTTTTTGAGTAACCGCGCGGATGGACCACGGACGTACGGACAAGGGTATTTTATAAGGAGGCAGAGGCTACCCTAATAAAAACAGCAACAACATAAATATTACAAATATTAAAAGCCATGCTCCGCAGGGGTGGGGCGGTGATTGTACAGCCTATTACTTGGGCGAGGGAAGTTGTCAAACCTGCAATATGTATTTTTGGGATCTACTGATCTACATCACGGATAGCTTTTATATTCTTGTGTTTTCAAGGAAACTATCAATTACATTTGCTTTGGAATAAAAATCAAGTTCAGAATAACATGCCCAACTACAAGCAACTATATAATCCAGCAATTTAATCGCATTTCTTTTGATGCCAATAATAGATGTAAACTTGTTCCATGAGTTAAAGTCTCCGTAGTTATTGCAGTCTGCCTAATTTTTTGTTGTAAAACAGGTACAAAGTATGCCAACTACCATAAATACATTATAAAGCTTAAAGCTATTAATACTTTACACTTGAACTATTCCATGCCTCTATACAATTACATATTCCTATTCACTCTCAAATGCAAGCAAAGGTATTGAAATTCTACTCTACTTCCCCAGAATATTATATCTTATTAATTATTTCAGCTTTGCTTTTGAGATAGACTTGAAGATAAAGAGTTCCTCGCTGTCGTAGACAAAAATTTCAAACGTCACAAGAAAACTAAATTCAAATCCATTATTTTGTATTATGTTCAGTGTGGTTGAGCCTTCGAAAATTCTTCTTACATTAGTAAATAATTCTCTTTACTATCTTGATTGTGCGGGTTTATCTTCATCCCAATAAATTTTTTTGTTTTTTAAGCTGTTTGCCGTGCAAGGGCCGATTTATTTTCATTTTTTAGTCTGACATGCTCGGTTCTTAAGTAATGTAGATATTTCCAATGTACAAATACATACTAGAGGAAAAAACCTTTGCATAAAATATTGAAAACTCGTTTCTCTCATTTAATTCAATCCCCTATGTGCAGCATCATTCAAGCATTGACGTTCAATCTTAAAATAGTCTTCCCTGAGAGAAACGCAGCTGCAGAAAATATTGCACTTAAGATAATCTTGGCTTTCTTACTAATAATTTTCCACATTTCTAACCCTATATTAAATTGTATCTCTGGATTTGAAGCTGCAAAATGCTTTACCTAATATCAGCGTTGCTTTTCGCGGGACTCTCTAAAGCAAGTGTTACCCAAGTAGCCATTAATTTACATCTTAATAGCAGTGGTAATTCATTTCCTCTGGAAAATTCTGTTTTCACTTCAGAATTGGATGAAACTTTCTATCGGAAAGTGTACAACTTCACGAAGGATTTCAATGCTTATAAGCACCTAACGTATGATGTAAGGATCGAATTTAAAAGAAAGCCAGTCTACTAATAATTATTACTATTCTTAACCATAACAAATTTTATACTTTATTTGCATGGTGTATGTGTAGGAAATTAAAACTCTAACGACAAATCTAAACAAATGGGAAGCTCCATCTAAAATCAAGGAAACATTTCCTTACTACTTGGCGGGTTATGATTTTGAAACGAGGCCAGGTATTACAATAAATAGGAAAAACAATAAATTCACAAACTTTGCTAAAATTTAAAATCCATTCGAAAGCTACTGAACCCTAAAAATTCAACCCTTCCCTCATATTTTTATAATTAAAGATGCCAGCTTAAAAATTGTGATGACTATTTTCGTGTTGTATTTTTATTATTCTTGGTTCTTTCAATGCAGTTTGGGTTGCGGAAATCGGAAAGCTAGACTTCCGGGCTATTATAGAGCCTGGTGAGGAGAGTATTGCTACCGGGAAACGCTACGTTGTTAAAGCTGTGTTCAATATAATCAAAAGGCAAGAAAAACTCTACTATAATTTTCTTTTTGACTTAAACTTGAAACACATACACCTTTTTATTTTACTCTGAGTCATTGGATTTTATTTTATAGTTTTATAGCAATGGACTCTGATGGAGTGGAAGTGAGAAGAGCCGTAATTATTTTTGATATGGAAGGTTCCAACTTTCGACAGTTGAACTACTTACCTTGTAAAGACAGTTTATTTTGTTTAAAATCACATTAACAATAATTACCTTTTACGCAATGCATTTTCAATTTGTAAAGCAACCTTTGAAATTGTTAATTTATGAATTAACGTCTATTCCAGCTTGGGCAATTTTTGCGGAATTATTTGCCAAATACTGGGACCTGCTATTCAAATTAATTGGAAACGTCCTTGTTATAAATTGTATGTCCCCCTTATCATTTGTGATTCTAAAAAACAGACAAAATTAACTATTTTGATCCTATTTTTTCTACAGCAAATTATGTGGCAAAATTATCGGTTGATGTTCTCCGACCTGTGTTAGGTCAAATAATGGAGAAGGTAGAAATATACGGAAGTGGTACAAGTACGTATCTCCGAAGATTACGGCAGCTAATGCCAGCCGAAATTATACCTCCATGGTATGGTGGAAGTAGCGATTTTAAACCAATCAGTGTTCATGGATGAATCTTTAACATCAGACCAAAAAGACTTTCGAGGTGGAAGCGTGAAATTCTTTGATCAGTAGAATCTCCTGTTAATTATGCATTATGCATAACATGCTCGGACGACGAAACTTTGCGCCAAAGTGAATATTTTCAAAACTAAACTAAGAAACTTGCATGAGACAAATTGCTAAATTATTATCTGTTTATTAATTCTTGTAATTTTGTTGAACCGGTTCCCCGAATTGATGTACATTTGATTAAGAGCGGTCAGCTCAATCAGAATCAAATAAATCAAATCAAACTATCTCCCTTGTAAGTTGCTATTAAAGCAAATCTTCTGGCCAATAATTTCTAGAGTTGAAAAAATGATGTGGATAATGCAAATATATGGTTGCTTCAGCCTCGGACATTGTCACCAAACTATTTGCAAAATTTAATGACTTGACCTTATCTCTCTTTCCCTTGGAAACGTATTTCTGATTAATGGTAATTATTACATAATTGCATGTTCAAAGGGTTCATGCTTCGACAACTAGCAACGGATACTGCTCATCCTGAGTTAGGAATGAAAATTTGGATTCTGTCATATTGAATCGCATGCACAAATGGTTCCATTCCTGTAGACACTTCTTCGTAAATACAGAAAGGATTGCAAAGCTCGGTAGATGTCGTATGGTTGTTAGAAAACCGCGAAAGGCTGCTCCACACAGGTCCAAAAGATCACTTGTGGTTTCATGTGTTTCCCTTCCAGATTCAGCCCACCAAACGCAAACGCATATAAATGACTGACAGTTAAAACTATTGATTGTTCAACATAAATAATAAATAAAAAATTCTTTGAGCCTGAATTTTTTCAGGAAGATTCAGGATTTCCAAATATAACTGATTTACTTGTTACTGCAGATTTGATATGTAAGTACAACACTTGTATAAATGTTCCAAAATACTCCATGCTCACTTTTGGAAGGTAATGCCGTAAATATGGTGTCGCTGTTGACTACTCGAAGGGTGTTGGGTTGAAAGGAGTATAGCTGATGTATGAAACATGAACCGGTGCTAATCATGATTGCAATTTTAGGTCGAGTCGGCTGTAAAAATTCCCATGCATGCAAACTATAGTAGTTACTTCGTAAATACGGGTCAGCCATAGAAACTTTGTAATGTGTGATGCTACTAATGCTTTCAAATGCTTAAAACACGGAGTATAAACCCAGGTGTATTTATTTCTTCATCCAGATATTACACTTAACAGTAATCATATAGGGGCAATGAAAAAGTATTGTTATTTACATTAAGTCTTTTTAAATTATGTTGTATCTCTGCGCAAATACATAAAGGATCATCAAGCTCAACAGGCATTGGAAGACTTGTAGAAAACCTTCAAAGACTACTCCACTTGTAGTGGGTTGGATCTGCCCCCCTTCCGCCTCCAGCAGGCCAAAACAATTTTTGACTACCAGCAGCAACAACTGTTGATTTAATTGACATGGTTTTGATAAATGATCAACATAAATAACAAAAGCTCAATAAAAAAATAGTTTGACCAGTTTCATCAACTTACGTCTACCACCATTTTGACACCAGAAATTCCAAAAATGTATCGTTCATTTTGATCCATAGCCATGCTAAAAAAGTTCAAAATTATACCATATCACAAATTTGTAATCAAATTAAATTCTGTTTAATAGATATAAAACTGATTAAAAATCTTGCTGTACGGTAATACATGTTGAAGTAAAAAAAATTATAATAATTTACTTCAGATACAGTGCTGGTATTTGGGCGGTATAGTCCGAATTTACAATAGGATTGTAGCACTGAAACTATCCGGAGAATAAGTTTTTTGTATGTGAGCTTAATACAAGACCTATTGATGAAGCCAACAAGAAGAAAATATGACTAGTTCTATAGCAGTAGAAGTCTTCTCTAGTAGTGAACTTACGCTTTGTTGGGGTTCTGACACTTAAAAATAATATCGTTTAATTTAATTTTTAAACGCATCATTCCCAACTTGATTCTTGCCTACGGGACCTTGGGGGAGCATCAAAACGTATGACTTAAGTTTTATTACTATTATGAGATTCAGGTGTTTACAGAATGGTTCAGCTCCAACTTTCACCATTGTTGTTGTTTTATGATTAATTAAAAGCTGACTTAAACGAGCAAATATGTTAAATATACTGGGTAACGTGGCAATTTAAAATGAATACATACAAAAATTCATGCATGCAGATAACTTCAGTTTGACTACGCCCTATTTTACGCTTACACTCTTGTTTGAACCAACGAAAGTATTTTGTGATATACATACACAATAGTAAAAAAAATTATAGCTTATATACTTACACTTGTATGTACTTTGACTCGCGTCAAAGGACTCGGAATCATGAATCATCAGCTGGCTTCTCTCATCCAACGATCATTGATGAAAATAAGACCTTCAGATTATAGATTTTTTTTAATGTAGCCTCTTTGGTAACTGTAGTATTACTGGTATGATGGACTTGAAGGATTTTGGATGGTTTTTGCAAACGATGTAGGGAGGATGAGATTTTACATAGCTAATGTGATAAAAATAGAAATAGGAAAGAAATTAATACAAGCAAAGAGGTAATGAAATTCTACTTCCCCGAACTTATCTCAGAAATTATTTTCTACCTCGTGAAAAGCTAGAAAGAAATTCAAATTTTTTTAAAAGAATTAAATGTGAAATTGAATAATCCCAATGAAGCAAGGTCGACGATGTTATTCGGTAAATTTAAATCAATTATAACAGAATGGGTATAGGACAAAAGGTTATTGAAAAAAGTTATTTGAAGTTCTAAGAGTCATTGGAAATTTTTCAAAATTATTTGTGAATATCAAATTTCCCGAGTTACTGAGAGGAGACGAGTCTTTATGTACTGACTCAGAAATAACTCGTTGATAAAGTCATGAACTGAATTGAATTGCATATGTTATTATGTCGTTGTATGACATGAAAGTGATAAGAGTTAAAACTCGAAAGTTGGAATTCCTGACTGTGGCACCCTCTTGTTAGACGAAAATTTTTCTTGTGCATAATAATTGGTACTATTTATTGGTAATTTTTAGCCACTGGTACATATTTTTCAGAAATACAGCTAATTATACAATAAGACGGGTAAATATCCATAATTAATTATTAAGTGTCCTCTGAGCATGGGTCACTAGCCCCAAAATGTCTTATTATTTCCATGATATGCGTCAGTTAATCATTTCGAATTCAATTAAAAAAGCAATCTTTTTCAAATATTGCAGTAAATTCAAATGAACCAGTGTTCTCCCTGCTGAAGCGTTGGGTTAAACAGCAAAAACAAATATTTTCAACGTTGACTTCTCCTCTTCAGACATGGAAACTCTTGCTCGGATATTTCGAGTACAAATGATTTGTTCTCCTTCATCCGCCTACACAACATTATAATTCTTTGAGTCACAAATTTTTAAACGATTCACAAATTTCAAACTTAACTTACATTGGCGTATTTCCTGGACAATAAGGTTTTCCAGGTCGTTGGGTCCAACGAGAATTTTAATTCGTCTTCGCTTGTGTTTGAAGAAATTGGAACAAAAGCTGCACCAAAACAATTCCCAGTTGACTGTGCTCGGAACCCAATCTCCAGTCGGATATCCGTCGTTTGAATTTCGTAGGACAATATAGCCTCAACCACCCTGTAAAAACCGAAAATTAACTGAATTTATCTCTAGTTAATAGATTCAACAGGAAAATACAATGAATAGGTGAGATTTACGATTCATCTGATGCAAAACAAATTTCCCGATGCAACGGCGAAATCTCTTCTGGCATAAAGTTATTGCAATTACAGTTGCCAATAAATCTGCGGCCGTTGTTTAGAGGAACATCCAATCCATTTACTACAGAATCATACTTGTTGCCTAAATTTTAAAATTCAGTTCAACTCAGGAAAATAGTTAAATTAAAAATCAGCCGACCTATTTCGACAATGCAGGAAATTTGATCAATCGAGGTTTCGTTTGATTGGGATTCCAGAAGCTCTAAAACAACAATGCCATGTGTGCTTTCCCCATCAATTATTATGGTTTTAACGTCTTCAAGATTTGGCATATTCAATTTTTCCGAAAGCATTTTCAAAATTTCGATGTGGAGCATCGCTCGGGGTCCTGGGGTCATTTGACAACGTACAAAATATTTACCGACCGCAGCAACTAGGTCAGCCGATTGCTTCCTATTTTCCCAGCACTATATGTACATTTATTAAAAATACAGTTTACTGGTAAAATCTGTTGGCTTCCGGAAATAGCTAAGGTACAATGTGCAAATTAACCTTCATTGTAGGTTCTAACGAAGAGGCATGTTTTTTCATTCCAGGATAAGTGACATATTGAGTGGGAGGTCTGCTTGGACGAGTCCAAATCTCAACCAAATACCACCACTACAATGAGACTGACTAAACAAGGTCAAGTGCAAGCCAGGTTCGATTTCAAAAGAGTGCAAAAAGTAGCAAAGCTTATCCGTGCGTCTGTAAGATTTTAAAAACAACAATAAATCGCTGAAACGTGACCAATATGAATTCTATTGAACCTTTACCTGTATATAGATACTCGCTTTCCACTTCATTATTAAGCCCAACGAATGTCAACTCATTACCATATTTTATGCTTACGTTCCCATTTTAAAAGCAAAGGATTCGGCGTTAAGGCCAGCGATCTTATTGTTAGATGGGCCACGAATTCTTCTTGCACTTGGTTTCCCACCGTCATCGACCCAACAATACTCACCAGTACATTTTATTGTAGTCCTAAGGAAATTTGCTGCAATCAATTACTACATGTAATTTAATTTTTCCAAACTATGTTTTTCCAATTTTATGTTCATACAATTTTTTTGAAATGCCCCGATTTCGTTTGACTTACAAAATTTAACTACAGTGGATGTCTTCACACTGTCCTTTAATTCAATTGACGTCGAGATCTCCTCAAAAGTTGTTTCAAAGAGAGTCGCTCCATCCGAGGGAGGCTTCAGTCTGCTCTTCAATTCATCAAACATGGATTTCATGAACACACATTCCTCATCTTCGGTTTTTCGTTGAATTGGCACAGGTTTGTAGTCCTCAGTCTTTCCATTTGCATGGGGGTTACAGTTTTCATCCCGAGGACCTTCAATATTCATTCTGACCTTTTGAGATGAAGATTGCCTCTGACCTGTATAATCCGTAAGTAGTTCTTTTACTTTCCACAAATCAAATCTGACACTGTCCACTACTTCCCTCAAAGTCTTTCCATCCATGAGACCCACACAGTCCTTATCCGAGACGTTGTTTCCAAACACTTCCTTCTTAAGGACTGAAGTCTCAGCTTTTAACTCCTTCACTGCCTGGGTAAGTTCAATGAGCATTTGTGATTGTTGCCTCGATTCTTCCCTCAGTTCAAGTAGTACGGATTCCCTGGAAGTAGTATGAAATAATTAGCAGAGCAATATTATTGTTAACTCTTCAGATTTTTCCACTTACATGATTGCTGGATTATTTTCTACAAACGAACGGAGCTTCTACAAAGATTTCCTGATTTCTTTTGAGGGAAGTTGTTTTAGAATTTATAGTTTCAGTTGATGAAGCTGTAAATATACATTATAACCTTAACCGGATAACCGGTTTGACTTTCACTAGGCTTTTAATTTTTTACCGCGTCGCACTTACTTTGAGTGCACGGTTGTACACATGCGTCAAACGCCTTTGAATTTGATTTGCAATCATTAGCATATTAAGCTTTTAGATTTATGAAGAGTTTTTGAGGCAGCCAAATTCTTATTTAGGGTATATAAAGATTAAAGCAGAGTAGAATTTGAAATACATTTCATGAGCTACATATTACATACTACGAAAGTACGAAAATATTATCTGCTGCATACCATATTGGGTCCACATATTTGCAAATATGTATCTATAACTTTTACAGAATCAAAATCTAGTTTAAAATTTTTGCAATTTCTTCGGTGAGCGTCGATATTTTTGGATTCTTCCTTAGATAGAAGTGGAACTGGTGCAAAATTTTGTTTGTTATAATTTTTCGAAACAGCATGCAATTTCTATTTCTCGGCCAAAGGAAGTATGCACATGAAAGGAAACAAGGTTCTTGATTCCCAATTAATTTCTGCGACCTGCCAATTTTAATACAATTCAAGCTAAAAATAAATAAAGCGAAATATTTTCCGCACCCATGTGCTTGCAAAACACGTGAAAAACAGAACATGTGTACATCAATTCATGAAGTCCAAAGAAAATAAAACAGCAAAGATATAACTATTACCCAAGGAAGCGATCAATTGTAGAGCTGCGATCAAGTTCGGGTCAAGTTCAAGTAACTCAAAAATTGTACTTGAGCCTCTCGGGTCATGTTCAAGTTTTATCTATACCCGACCATGATTTTATCACTCAAGTCAAGTTTGTGTTCAAGTTGGGAAATATTACTTGAAGAAAATTTCATGGTCAAGTTCAAGTCTATAAAAGTGAAAAAAAAAATTAAAATTGCGTTTTTTAAAAAAATTACGCCTTCTAGACTGAAATAGAAATTGTGTACAATTTCAAGTAATGTTCAAGTCAGATCTTTTTACTTGAACCCGAAACTTGACATTCAAGTTCAGATCCAGTGTAAAATACTTGAAAAC
>JAQFXU010006593.1:0-10041 GCA_034693705.1 Spatulosminthurus flaviceps | reverse complement strand
CGTACAGACAACCAGCTCGGAGACTACAGAGTTTGATTGTTGGAGTGGGCAAAGTATGTGAAAATAAAGCTAAATTCGACAACAAAATAAATGTCAAGGGGACAGAGAAAAGCATTTTTTTGATTTTATGGACAGAAAAATTAAAGCACTTGAGTGCGAAATGAGGATTTACGCAGTCACTATATTGGTATGCGGAAAAGTGGCAGAGGACTGGAGCTTTGACTTACCGCAAAAGCCAATTGAGTAGGAATTGTCTCTCTTGTCTTCCACACTTCCTCCCCGTCTCCCTGGACATTCGGTCGCCAGGCCTTTGTTGTCCCCCCCGTTGCCAGGAGGAAATGTGATGAAAGGAGTAAGTCGGTCACACAAAACTCCCGTTATATTGACAGTTCCTTCCTTTAGTTGAGGCTCATACTATATTGAAAATATTGGAACTTGACCTTCCAGCCTTGATTGTATAAACAAGTTCGCACGTGCACCTGTTTTTGCCTCTGTCAAATAAACAGCAATGGTTTACAGAGTTTTGTTTCCTCTTCATAGTTCTCAATGAATTTATTAGGGGGAAAA
The DNA here is from genome assembly GCA_034693705.1 of Spatulosminthurus flaviceps. NCBI lineage: Eukaryota > Metazoa > Arthropoda > Collembola > Symphypleona > Sminthuridae > Spatulosminthurus > Spatulosminthurus flaviceps. The sequence goes on along the minus strand of JAQFXU010006593.1, from coordinate 9,474 downwards.
TGAGGAAATAATTTATGAGAATTTTCCTGACTCGAGAATTTCCCTGAGAGAAAGTCAAATAACAAAAGTGAAAGTACTGCATTGTTAATGAGGCTTCCTTAATTTTTATCACGGAGGAATTTGAGTGGTTTTTAACAGTAACATCAGTCTCAATGGTAATGGCTAGGAACGTAAAGGGAAAAAACAATTTTTCATTGAGCTTTGTTTTCCCAAGATATTGTTTCCTTGGAAAATCCAACGGAGCTAAAATGTGTTACATTAATGCATGGGACAAGATTATTTTTGCTGAAAAATGAAAGCGAGTGCTCTTCATTAATAATCGCTTAATAGTGACGACGGGAAGAAGAGGGTGATTAATTATATCTGTGTTTCGCCTGCATGGGTCGTCTACAATGGAGCATATCCTTTTGTATTGTATATACATATGGAGCATATCCTTACATGCATCTTTAAAACGGTGGCTCAATATTTTATGAATTTCATTGAGTCTACCTTAGAAGCTTAAAGCACTCAATCTATCCTATCGTCATCATTAATAGGGAGGGAGAGTTGATGAGTTTTGATTAATTCAATATTGATCCTATCCCATTCACTATGAAATTGGCAGCATCCCTTTTCACTGCATCAGTTCCATTAAACATACAGAGCTGCATACTTGAACAATGCTGCTAGCTATTATCATTCTGAAATTAATGGAATCTTCTGGATATTTTCAAGTGCAGTGATAATAATAATTGTAATTAATTTAATCACGCCCTTCTGAGATTACCAAAATTGGTATTTAATTTTGGGATTGCACTCATTTTTTATTTTATTTGAACGATCCAAATAACTGAAGAATTGGGCACAAAAAATATGTTCTTACTTAGCAGAGGGATAGTGAGAAAGCGAAAATTGAATGGCGCAGTTAATGTTTCTCCATTACTTAGTACAATGAGAGAGTCATATTACTTGAGAATGAGCTGAAGAATTCAGGATCAATAGAAAATTCTCCCTCGTTCATTTTGTACGTCGAATAAAGGGAATATGTATGGTCGAGATACGTAGGATGTGATGTGTGGAGAGTAATATTTATTCAATTATTGTCCACTCATTGGAGAGATCACATATCATTTGTGAGAATGGAGACCTCCCGTTGTTATCCCTTTCGATGTCTTCGTATTGACAACGCGATGATGAGGAAAGAAGCAAAAAATTACTTAAGGGTTCTTGTATGTACATATTGTGCTCCATGGAAATGATGCAATATGTCAATGCCAAGTAATTTTGGCCTATATCATTTAAGCTCTGGTTCACAGTCTACTGGGCTAAAAAGCCACGGGCCATGGCTCACGACACATGATTGAGTGTTCTTTGTTCCTTAATCTTACATGGCAATGTAGTGAGTCAGTTTGAATTGAAGGGAACTATTGAATTGGTTTATCCTCATAAAAATTGTAAACAAGCAGTTTAAAGCACTTTCTGTCATTACTATTTCCAGTTTAACGATCATTTTATGGCAAGTTTGGTATATCAGTATTTATTGCTAAAAGTTTTTACCATAAGGAATAGACGAGAAAGAATTCGGGCTAAACACTTAAATCCACTTGCAACAAAAATTAAAACTAAAGGAAATTTGCCAGTTATGTTAACAGACTGCATTGGAAGAAACCTTGAAAAAAGCAGGAGAGAAACACTAGGGAAAATGACGCTTATTCTATCAGTGAGAACGTTTTGTTTTGATTCTTTCCTGGAAGTTTTAGCATTGGAAGGTGGGTATCCATGACAAGGTAACGTTGAGAAGCAAATGTTGCAGAGTCTCGCAGTCGAACAGAAATAAAATCCACATTTTTTAACCCAACTCACCACTCATAAGCTTTAAGTATAACCTGGAGACGTGGAAGCTGGATCGATTCCTTGGCGTCGGCGATGGGTAATCTCTTGGAAATACAAGACACTTACATATATGAGAGCTAAAGAAATATAAGTGGGAGGTTAGCTCAAAAGGCACAATTTCCAAATGTTATCAAAACAAGAAGGAGAAAAAGTGATTTTTGGCTGAGAACAGGCCTTATTCAAAAGGGTTGTTTCTTTGATTGAAGAGCTAGAGCTCTATAATAAATATAATAATGTTTACCAAGGATTTGTTTCTTTTGTATTTATATTTACGAATGTCATTATAATGTGATATATTTTCACGTTCGCTTACAATTTCCTTTCACAGTTGGAGCTCATTGTAGTCATGGCAAGAGAGGGCTTGTAATTTTATTCCGGTGATATTTTGCAAAGGAAAATTTCTTTCATTTTACATTGGTGTTTACTTAATTAACACTGTACGGGCTTTTTTACCTGTGAAAATATATACAAACTATTTACTATTCTCTGAATGAAAATTTATTATATGTAGTTATGCAAGTTTGAAATCCTGTTTAAAATATATTTCGAAATAGCGTGTTTAGGTGAAGAATTTACTGCAGGATTTTTTGCTTGGAGATTGTAGAAATTCAATGCCACTCAGACAATTAGACTTGTTAGTGTGACCGTAATACTAAAAAACACTGCTATTACTGCTAATACAATACACAAAAGAAGATTTTCCCTCTTGCTGCACACCTTGTTTGTAACAAAAACTGAACGAATTTGGTAAAAATATTTTTTTGTGTATGACAAATGACAACTATCTTCATCATTCTAGCACAAATTTCAACTCCCAATCTTTACCATAGGGGCTACCAACGGGCCTAAAGTGAATTTACACAATGGGTTTATATCGTATACTCTCTTTCTTGGATGTACTAGATGTGAAAAATAAGTGCATGCAGGAGGTTGAAAATAATCGAAGAAGGGACAAAAGCTGATGAAGATCTTTTTAGACCGGCCAAGAATTACCTAAGGTGTTGTATGGTTATAAAATTTTTTTGGTAATTACGCAAACCTAACAGTGCGGCTGACGGCTGACAGGAAGATACAGCAGGGTTCATTCTCCCAGCATAAATGTAAATAGTGCTCACAAATTCGAAGCATATTACTGCTATACATTTTTCCAGAACAAGTCGTCAGGAATGAGCTCAACTGCAAGCAACTACGGCGAGACTTAGCAATATCTTAGTCGCTACACCCTTACGTCTACCGACAGGTACACCTTTGGAACGGTTTGACGAATGCATGGTCTCATTTTACCAAACAAAATTCTTGTTTAACACATTAGCCTGTATAAGGTTTTGTATTCAACGAATTGTCTAGACGGAGTCAATGGTTATGCATATAATAAAAATACTTCCAGTTACTCATAGTACCCTTATGGCGCAGTACGCTTCCAGGCTGAACTCGAAGAAAAGTAAATTTGGAATAAATTGTAAATTCACAATTAATTGGCTTTCAGATGGTTACCTATTCTGAAACATACTAAACAGTTTCCACAATGATTTTTCATGGTTGTCTTCCCTACTACCTACTTTTAACATAAACATTGTTGGGTTAACCCTGTAAGAGAAACAAGTAAAATTGGAAGCTCCACTAGTCGTTATATAAGTGAACAAGTTGATTCTTCTCCATTTGCACAACATTCATCGGCTCGTCTTCATTGCGCTGTAGCACCTTCCACATCTCATCATAGAGTACCATTTCCTCACTCACAAAATTCATAAACACTAGCCCCAGGAACAAAAGACAAGTCCTTCTAAAAAGTTACGGCCCATTCATTCCTTGCTCATCTCAATGTATCTGAGCCGACAACAAAGCAACCGTGTACAACTTTGCACCGAGCGGTACAAATACAATACTTCAATTTTAGTAAACATTTACACAAAGCAATAGGGAGGACGAAATATTACTTACTAGAGTAGGCTTAAAATAAAGTTTCCTCAAAATCAAACTACTTTAATTTATGGTAGTAGCATTTATATAATTTAACGCTAAAGTGCGATTTCCACCACTAATCCAATGGATTAAACGTTCCTGTATAGAAATACATTGTGTACATTTACAATGTACAAAATTGCTTGTGTAGCAACTTTTCTTCTTTGTCTCCTCACTTATATAATATGGTTATGCCATCTCCTGCTTTACTTCACACAAAAAACTATTAAGAATCAAGACAATAATATTATAGTTATTATAATAAAATAGATAATAATAATAAAAGTGTAATAATTAGCTGCAATAGCAATAACTTCGAGAAAACGAGAAAAAGGGAAATTATTGATACAGAGATGAGTTGGGAATGTGAAGTGCACCCGTGCAGCATAGCAGAATAAGGGACAAAGTATCATCATATATTTGGGGAGTATGAGACACGCACAAAGTTTTCACTGCCCCACAGATCCACAAATACCACAAATTAACACCGAATAAAACCCTCACTAAATCCACCATGAAGAAGACGACGGCCACCTCCGCCACAAAGTAACCGTCACATGCACTAGCAAAAAGACACACCAGCAAAAGAGCACCAAGACTGCACGGGTGTATATCTCATAAGTAGATGTATAGAGGCTACTCCCGCGACCCTTGAATTATTTTCCCGCCGTTGGGGAAGGAGCCAATGAGAAAAGGAGGCGGGGAACCTGCTCCCAAGACTCCCCTTTCCCCAAAAATAATTATAAAAGAAAAAAATATTTGGCTAACTCCGTCACAATGTCAACATGACGGAGGTGCGTGCGGGTTTTTTTATTTCCGCTTTTCCACCCGGTTACCACAATATTTTTCGAAATGCGCCTTTACAGATCGATTACTAGGATTTAATGACGAGGGGTTCCGAAAATTTTAGCCATTTTAATTTAAATAATAAATTTTAGTAGAATACACCAATACAACCGTGTAACTGGCTAATCGTCTTAAGGAACCCTTAATAAAGAGCAAATTTGCATTGGAGATTAGATTATTGATTGTTGAGAACAGGAATACAGGAGGAGTAAGATACACAGCAGCATGAATCACGTATCCTCTTTTACTCATGGCTCTCATGCTTTGCTCGTCCACGGTCTATACCCACTAATCAGTGGCGCTGCGTCGTGTTTGGGAAATGTTTCCGCATTTGTCTCCATGTAGATCCGAAATGCATCATGAACTGAGCCGATACCGTAGTGCTTACCCTTCTTGCCCGCCTCAAGGCGGGGTTGTGGTGACCGACTCTTCAAATACCGAAAGAAAAATTTGCAATGTTATTGTCATTGAATGAACTGTATTATTCAACTGTGATTACAGCTGTCAGGCAGTTCTGTGCGGAATGTCGTTTGTACCCATTACTACAGGACATAATCAAATAAACCTCCAGATTGAGTTTATAAACCCTTATTATAGCCAGTTTAATAATCATTTCTTATTTCCTTCGAGAAACCTGAACTCGTTGCCAGCAAGACTACCAGTATATATTCATGGGGAAAATTTAAATTATGTGTCCCAAGAAAAGATAGTCGCAGAAGATTACCATAAAGAGACTATTTGAGGACCTTATTCTTGCAGACATCATGATTTCTGTTATTAGCAGCATTGGACAAGGAAACTATAACAGCGGTTGGAGCAACGTATCCGGAATTTTCGTTTTAGAAGCCAGAAAAGAAGTCGGAAGAATGCTAAACGCTATGGAAGGTCAGATCAAACGGAACCATGGTGACTTGTGACATCCGACACTTTGCGGTTTAATCAAGCTATCAAAGTGAAGCAGAATCTTTAGATGAAAGTCGATCGGTTTTAATTATATAATTTCATTTCTAACACGCACATACATGATACGGAGACAATCCCTCTGCAGCGTGAATTAATTCGAGGATTGTCTGAGTCCCCCCGGGTGCGAATCCCGGGGATGGTTTGTAAATTGGTTTAAGGAAATAAGTTATTCCCGCTGATTTTTCCCCTGACTGCTTGTGCGAGTATTCCTCATCTATAGGGCTAATCATATGAAATTTTGTAACGCATGTCCTAAAAAAGCATGTCGTAAAAATAATTAGCGTGGTATTATGTGGGGATGAAAAGGTAAATTGTAAAAAGTCTGGCAAGGCTCAAACCCATGTTATTTTTTTCATTTTAACGTATAGCTAACCCTGCTTTGTCCCTTCCCGTGATAATTATATATAGGTGATAGCCAGGTAAAGACATTTTTTATGAGCCCCTCAAGAATACGCAAAACGTCCGTATATTTTTGTTTTATTTCATTACATGGATTTCATTTACGGATGTAAAATAATTTTTATCTTTGGCCCATTATTGTTCTCGCTTGTAGCTTACAGAGTATTGCCTTTTAATATCAAACATCTTTGTCCAAATACTATCAATAATATTAATAACATTATCAAATAAGTCCCTTCCGTACAGTCTTTATTGAGCCAGTAAACCATAACCATTAGTGTAATGAGCACCCGCCCCAGGTTTTCCCGGCTCACGATCCGGTTCGTAGAAGTAATAACGACTTGATAACATTGGTGAGTCTAATATACATATATGTGATTTGTTGACAGAGGACCTTTTATGAATACTCGTACCTACATATCTTTGTGCCGAACAAAGAATTGAATCAGCAAACATTTGTATGCAGGAATTTTTTCTTCACTGGTTTCTTGGACAACAAAAGTTAAAAGGTTTATTTTTTTGGAATTTTATTTACGACCATTTTTGCAGAGCTGGATGAAATTTTTTACCCAAATAAATTTATGGAAGAAATCTGTGAAATAACCCTACATGGATAAACTTGCTCAAACAAAATATTTTCTTACAGAAAATATTTCGAACTTAACTTATTGGGAGAAACGAGTGTGTTTTTCCTAACAGTACTTTACAGAAATGCTTCTGGAACACTATACGGTCAAATATCCCGCTCCTTTGATGACGTTTGTGGATCAACTAACTAAAGCTACTAGTAGACAAAAAATTCAGTATGAAAACAATCAACAATAGTTTTTAATGCAAATTTAGTATAGCGTTTGAGTATCCCAGCATTTTGAACAATTTGGTTTACGCTTGTATCGTATTACTATTTCTAACACCATATTTCATATAATTGGGATGTGTGAACGCAGGAACTCTGACGAGTCACCATTAAAGCCTCACTCTCTCTCTCTCCCTCACAACTCAACTGTGTACTATTAATCCATCCCCCATCTCATCATCACTAGCTGGCTATCATTTATCATCGAACTACACATTCCCACAATTTCAGCCTTGGTTTACATTCTGCGAAAAATCCACTGACCCTTGTTAAAATGATTTTATAACATGTGAAAACAAACATAAATGAATCATAATGGGCAACAACTAATTTGATTTTAAAGACCTGAGAGTGACAGTCCGTTATGGAAAAGCTGCTAAATAAAATTACAGCTCTTTTGTGCCTCATCATCCACAATACATTTAATGATTTTGAATAATAAATTGTACAAATTCTTAAACGACCTATTGTTTAGTTTCCCTGCATTAAAATAACATTGTGAGAAGTTGCAGGCGAAACAATTTGCTTTGAAGTTTGCATTTGTTATCACAGTATATCTGATTTGTTGCTTCAACAAAAAGTGTTGTTTCAAGTTCTACAGCGGGCAACAATATCAACAGAAAAGCTCAAAATATGAGACCATGGAGAGTAGCGTGCCAGATTTCAAAACTTTTGGGTCTTGCCTCCATTTTGTTTTCATGTAATTTAAAAACAAATGCCATGCCAGCACAACATCAATACTCAGCCCTCCTTCCAGGTCTTGATGTCTTGGAGCTAAAGGTAGTAAAGGAATTAACACAGGCACTTCTAGCAGGTTCTAATTTGTTGCCAATCGGATCTGAAATTAGAGAGCTGGTTTACTCGTAAGCTTAGATTGATTTTGAGAATTTCTATGGAAATAATTTCATATTTTATGTGGTTTTGTTAAACAAACTCTTAAAATTAATTTCTCCACAAAAAGCTATGTGACTGACTTTTACCAATCGACTGGGAACGCTGATATCAAATATGTACTTACAAATGAGCCGACTGGATCTTTAAAGGATCCCATCTGTGCTTTCAGACTGTTGAGTAGAATCACGACTTTACTTCCAGCCCTGATTTCTAAAATTCAATTCGTACTCAAGTTCAGTAAGGACACCTCCTAAAACCTAATTAGGAACGCATAAGTCAATGATTTCGCAAAGTAAAATATTTTTATAAAGGATCATTGCGGGCAGACATTTTCCACTTTTTCTGGAAAAACGGCTGGCTTCGTCAAGATGACTTGAAAATTGTCAGCCAGAAACTTTTGACACTCCAGCAAATTTATGGCACAGATGCAGAGAAGGTACGAAGAGGCTAAAAGTAGAACTAATGCACACTTGCTCGAAGTGTACACATATGATGTTTCCTGATAATCCAATTCTTTGCATTAGATGGCTAAGGGATTGATAGCTAATGTCCAGACAAATTGCACGCTCAATTCCATCCATGGCTTCGAACTTGGAAAGACCGCTCTGGAAAGGGGTGAATACACCCTTGCAATAGAATGGCTCAACCTGGCGAGTGATTTGGCTGGAGCTGATAAAAAATCAAGCTTACCATGTATCCACTACGTACTTACAAGCGCTATTACACAAGTGAGGTTTTTACAATGTTTTCTCCTCCTTTTACTCGAAAAAGCTGTTAACTAAAGTTGTCAGATTTTGACAATTCATTTTTTCACCAGCATAATCAAGATCATAATTCTAAATGGCAAGAACTACGATCAAGATCAAGCCACTACAACAGAAAGATCCGATATATTCCTGGCGACAACAAGCGAGCTCAAAAATTGCGAGACATTTTGTATACAAAATTTAAGGGAAACCGAATTCAAGAACACGCAGATTTTACCTATTGGGGATTATGCTTCGGAGAAAATTTTCAGGCACTCAAATATGTTTTCTCGCTTTTGATAAGAAAAATGTGGGCATTATTGAAACTGAGGAAATTTTGTGTGTTTTCCTTTTCTAGACCGAAATGGAGAAATCCTTCTTATTTTGTTGGTATGAATTCAAAATCCATCCAATTTTACACATTGGTCCCCTCAAAATGGAATTCTTAGCCAGAAATCCGGATGTTGTCCACGCATACGAAATTCGCTTTGAGGAGGATTCGCATGAAAATTTCTTCAAGTCAAATTCAAGTTTTTTCCCTCTCCATCCTGTAAATTTGCACGCGTCTTCTCAGGGCATTCCTATCAATGAACACGTTTTGACTGTCCTGTATCAAGTAAAATTTTAATTGCTTATTGAATTTTTCCTTTATTGATGTGCTGCAAAGCTATGAAGGAGCACGGCAAAGGAGCAAATTGATATTTTTAGATAAACGATGGAGAAAGTGGCTCAGATCTAGCTTTCCCGTCTCTTGGTGTCGCAGCTAAGCCTGTGAAAAGGTCCATAGTACTTTGGCATAACCGTTATATTAATGGAAGTGTGGATGAGTCGACGATTCACCGATCTTGCCTTTCATTTTTCTCGGAGACATGGGGTTAGTACAGAATCATGAGATTTAGAATACAAATAAAGAAAATCCTCATACTATTTAAC
>JAQFXU010006592.1:0-10044 GCA_034693705.1 Spatulosminthurus flaviceps | reverse complement strand
TGCCGGGACTTTCCAATTCGACCGTAGTAAAGGAAAACCGTCTTAAGTGTAGGCCGTCTTAGAGAGTTTTTACTGTAATTTGGAATACAAATCAAGAAAAAGATGACAGGAAACAAAACATATATCCTATAGGTATGACCATGAGCAAAAGTAAATTTAAATAAAACTCGCAAGTTTTATTATAGTACAAGATACAAATTATTAGTATTATCACGAAAAAACAAGTCCATCTCAATGAGTGGACGTCAATATGAGTTCTCATTTCTCAAATAAATCCCTTCAAAATATTACCATCCCAATACAAAAAGTAGGAAAACATTAATACTCAATTTTATCATAACTATACCCAAAAAATATGTAGGTATTGAGAAAATTAAAAATCATATATATATAGCAAAGGAAATGAAACAAAAAGAGATTTTGTTTCATGTTCTGCTTACTACACAATAGTAACGCATAAATAAAATATAGAGCACTTCACCACTTTCCATCATTCATTATGCTCTTATAAGTGTGCCAAACAGAGAATGCTATGGAGCTAATGGAGAAGGGACCAATTCATTTGAATTTGGCCATGACGTAGCAAAATTCCTTATAAATGACTTAATAACAAAATCTTCCAGAGAAAAAAATTCTTTAAATAAAAATTATTATAAATAATTCCCTATATATCAGCTCAGAAACATAAATTGAGCTTACTCAAAAAAGTAACAAATTTTCCTACCCCTCAGTCTATGTCAACATATTCAGTAATATACAGTAAAGAAATAGTCATTAACATTTAACCCAAAAATGTAAGTGTGAGCCATGTAAATGCACAAAAGCATTCTCAGCATCCATTAGCTTTTAAAGTCCCCCCTCGCACCATTCCTCATATTAGACTGGTAGTAAGTTATGTAGCATAGAACTAATACAAAATTCATATATTTCAACAAGTCAAAATAAAAGCCCATTTTTATTGTCCAAACAAAAGAAATCTGCTCGTAATGTCAAATCTTTTTTTAAAAAACCCAGTGAGTATTTAATGCCCCCATTAATTATTACCACTACTACGATAAAACATGGAACAAAAGCACAAGTCATATTCCACCATGATTATCCGCAGATTAGAAATTACAAGGAAATTTTTCCCATCAGTCACTTTCCCGGCTTTACCCATAACATTGCATATCTACAATAATATAATTCAACTGCCAAACCCCAATCACAGTTTCATTTTCAGGCTCGCTATAGGAATAACATGTGAATTTTATAGTTACACAAGGCTCAGCTTTACTATAAGACTGGAGAGAAAGAGAGGAGAACATCATGGCAACTCCATCATTATGCAAGCATGTATGTATGGAACCACTATGCATGTAAATGTGTCCCATTATCCCTTCCACATTTCTCCAACACATACACACACACACTCTTATTGTCCTCCATATTAATAAATGAAAAAGCCACTCGAAAAGTTAAAGGTCTGATTGAGGGAGCATTGAATTAGGACTGGTGAAGTTCAAGCTCATATGCTCTCCACCTCCCATTATTTTCATCTTGAAATCTTGTTGTCACTCCGAGGAAAAAATCCGCCTATGCCACTATACAATGTAACTATGTACATATTCCCAACTACTTTACGTAGGATTTATATAACATAAAGGACCATGCCATCCTCACTCTACTATCTCTTTTGACTATTCTACTAGTGTCATCCTCAACCCTCTTCAATGAACCATCGTGGTGAAGGTTGACCGTGGAAGGAAAAAGATAGAAAATTTCCTATAATTCATGTAACATGAATCGCTCATTTCCTCACCCTCTTCACAATATAATATATTGAATATATAGCATTTAAAGCACCAGGCCAACTCTCAAGTCTGGCTGGCTCTGTGTGTGTGTGTGTGTGTGTGTCTCTGTGTGAGTGTGTCTGTGAATCTCACACAAAACCAACTCATCAGAAGCATCGAAACGGATAAACACTCCAATTAGCCATGGATCCGGAAGAGCTTCGGACAAATCTGCCGTGTCATGTCTCTCAAAACCATTCTTTTCTATTGATATTCCGCTCTCGATACAATTTCAATGATAATCATTTCTCTTAAACCAAAGCCTTATTTACAACACTCAATGTAACAAAACCTCTCTGCATAATACAACTGTGCATATAAACACAGAAGCTATCAATTCTTTCCTTCCATTCACCTATCACTACAGTATAGCCAAAAGAGTAAAACTCCTCTCCTTTCTCCATATATTCCCATTCAGTCTCTACACGAAATCTCTCTCTCTCTCTCTCTCTCTCTCTCTCTCTCTCTCTCTCTCTGTATAATTTCACACATCCAAACAATTCTCATACTCTTTTGACTACACATATTTTTCACGTTTAAGCAGATCAAATGACAAAAATATTTATTTTTTCTCTCCCAAAATTACTATATACTATCTCATTTTTTTGATCAGTTTCATTCTGCCCACAATTGCCTCACAATACTATAATAAGCAATAGCATACGAAAAGGAATTAAAGGGAATTCCCAGAATTTCCACCTGTGTAATTTAATCAATTTAATGGGAATTTACAGCCTAAACCCTCACTTTACTCTCCGCCGTCTCCGCTATACTTTGATATCTCACTGTCAACAGCCCTCTTCTACGAAGCTTGGACACAGCTATGCAAAGAACAGAGGAAATTACAATTTCAGCATCATCAGAAAACCTGCTGAGTTGAAAAAACTCTCTCCGAAGAAGACTCTGGAATTAATTTATGGGAGGAATGTAAAAAAATGGATGAAAAATCCAGGGAAACATTTTATAGACAGAGCATGAGTATCTGGTTTGATTATACATTAATGGAAAGTAGGGAAGAGGTAAAAATCCTCGCTTCGCGATAATTTAAGGCTTTCGCGTAGGGTGGCGTCATCTCTACGAGCTGTCTCTCTCTCTCTGTCCACCGTACATGATATTGATATAATTTCAAAATGCCCATCCAAATAAATGACAAATAATGTTTTTCAATCGAAAAAATATTTTTTAACCAAAAAAATTTTCAAAAAATAATTTTTAATCAAGAAAAAAATTTCTAACCTAAACTATACGTAATTATTTACAACTAGGATTTTTTAAAATGTTACTTTTATTAAATTTTAGCTGTGTAAAAAGTTTCATTGAAATTAGTTGAACAGTTGAGAAGAAAAAAATAATATTTTAATTTGCTGGTTTTTATTTGTATGCGCACGAACACGCCGTACCGATTTCAACCAATAACAAACTTAGCCGAGCTATGATCCTATAAGCAATGTTTACAAGAATTTTGGACGAAATCGGTTCATTACATTTTGAGTGGTAATCCTGCGGACGGACCAGAGACACCCAGGCCTACTAACGCTCGGACAACGGTATTTTACAAGGGGGCTCACGCCGCCCCAAAAAATCCAAATGTTCATTCAAAACCCATACCCGTACATTTAATGGAGGAAAGGGAGTTTTGAGATGATAGATACTTGAATTGAACTCAAAACGTGGGGTAAATACTGGTGAATATGTCATGCTAAGTCCTGATGAATGTTGTTGTTATAAAGGATTAATAAGGAAATGGAGAAAGGAGCCAGATTGAGTTCCATATATGTACTAGGCCTGGAGTCAATACATATCTACATACCATTCCTATATAATATTCTACCCTGCAACCGAAGGCTGCTTCCTTTGCACTCCAAAACATACATATAAATACATGAGGCTTGTTTAAAGCTTCAGAGGCATGTGAGATACTAAAAAAATTACCCATATAGTATTCGTATACATACGGACGTATCACCTATGTGAGTACCATATGGGAGAGGAGGAGAGGGCCTATAATGTAATATATTTCCAAGATACCAAGCAGAGTAAACTCAATTAAATTTAAATTGCTATTTCATAATAATTCTCATGTGAACTTCCGCATCCTTACGTCTTCACCCAAACCATCCTATATAGTAAAGTTAATGAATGCGAGGATCCTCGCTGTGCTAAAGATGCTCCATTGATTACAATATCCACCACATATATGTGCAATCAAATTCCTCTCTTCTATCCTCCTCCTCCTCCTCCCTTTGAAATCTTCCTTGAATTTCATAAGGACGACCTTTTACATAAAATCCATATTTTCCATATTATCATTTTATTATGTATCCTTATGTGTATCACCACCCACTTCCTTATACACTCACAATCCATTGAAATGTTTGTTCAAGGTAAAATTTTAACAGAGAGGGAGGAAATTTTCACCAAATACAAAATCCTCTGATAGGAAAATAATTGGTAAAATCCCAAGATATCTGCATAATCCTTAAGGATACACACATGGAAAAACATATATATTTTCCTAGACCTTTGGAATAAACCTGGAGAATACAATCTCATAGGGAAAATCCTGTAAGAACGTTTTTTTATATGGCAACAAGTCAGAGGAGCAACTGTTGAAGGATTTTTCCCTTGAATTCCGAAAATAATATTTTGATGAATTTGTTCCTGCTCCAAGTCGTTGGGCTCCAATTCCCTAAATTCACTCTCTACTTTTGACATGCTGATAAAATTATTGTATAGACATTCATTTGTGATCAAGTTCCATTCCTCTGCTCCACATTTCTTTCTATCTCCATGATGATGATGATGATGTGGAGGATTCGGGGAGGGAAGCTGGAGCTTCAGCTGATAGTAAAAGGCTCTTTGGTTCGTTATTAGAGATTCATTCACGGGGAGCATTGATAGCAAAGTATGGACTGACTGGGAGAGAGAGAGAGAGAAACAAGAAGGAAGGATATGCCAAGAGCTTTTAGCGTGTAGTATTGATCGCTCCTATCACTTACACTCTCTGTAGTAAATATAGGGCACTTGGAGACACAAACTATAGAGATTCGTCTCGCCTCAGATGGATCTCCACCAGCCGTGTAACAGCTCCTGGATGACTGGGAAGGTAAATGAGGAACTGAATCCAATCCATGGTTCCTATACACTTGAAATGGGGAAGAAGAAAAGGGCAGACAAAAAAAACGGAATGGTGAAAGCAATTTATTAAATTATATTACTCTCCTTGTGAAAAATCAACAATTTGCAATGGGTAATAAATATTATTGGATGTAGCGAGAGAGAGAGAGAGAGAGAGAGAGAGAAAATGTCGCGTAAAATGTACGATACATTTTTTTATCCTCCTCTCATAGGATTTATCATTCCTCCAATAGAAATTTTCTCTTTCAAAAACATTTACTACAATGACAAAAAATCACTGATTTTCAATGCTAAAATTCAAAAGGGATAGATATTTAAGTAAGAATTATTGCTCTAATATTTTCGACTCCTTTTCTTTCATTCCATTCCCAATTTAAGGCTTAAGGACTCCTAAGAATTTTTCAAGTATCCTCATATAATAATAAAATAAGCTTAAAAAATTAACGTGCTAAAAAATTCATAACCTTCATATAGGAACTTTTCATCCTACTTTTATCACCTTAAATGAATCAAGTATAATAAATGCATATGTATTTTTCTATTGTCAATGATACAATATATGAGAGCAGGGCAAAATGCATAAGACCCTAAGGATAGGAGGAGTGGATTTTACAGCAGGGGCCACGGCTAACTCAGACCCACACGACAATGTATATACGCGGCCCTTTTCATCAGGTAAATCTATACCTGTGGGAAATGTTGAGGTTTAAGCTGAAAAGTCAACAAGCTTTCCTCGAGCTTATCTCTCACTCAGAGCCCCATATCAACATAATATCAGTCAATAATAGGATTTTATTAGTATTGCCCGGCTGCTCCTGCTCCAGGAATAATAACTCAATAATTCTATTTAATGTATTCATAATAATCATTAAAATTATTATTATTATTATTACTATATTCCCTGTCAGCTCATGTCCATTTTTTTCTCTCTCATATCAGCTAAAACTACCTCCGTGTTAAAAAGCATTGAATATATGAGATTTCCAATGATTATTAAAGGAGAGAGAAATGAGGGGATTTCTCCATATATATTAGGCTATTTGAACAAAGGCAGTTCTTTACTTTATGAGGGAAACCTTTTTATGACCATCACATTGAAGCTAAACAATCGCTCTTGTCCGCTGCTTACATGATTTCCTCTCTCTCTCTCTCTCTCTCTTTCTCTCTCTCTCTACAAAAGCAACATTTATTGCTATTACCAGAGCTAATGACAAGGACTTAATGTGAAAATTATTCCTTTTCCTCTTCCACATATACCCACACAGCGTTCGTCAGCTGAATTTTCATGAGAGTTGGGGAGACAAGGGACACAATGCAGACACGTTATTAGCAACAGCTTAATGTCTCACACCAAGTGTCACACATGCAAATTTTTGAGGGAAAAAATCCGGAAAAAAAAATTCTGGCTTCTTTCCTATAGGAAAATACATAATAATTGTAAATGTATGATGTAGGATTTTATGACAATTGAATTGCTATTGTGAGAAAGCAGATTAGCCCGCACATGATGGTCGCGGCAGTTATAACTTTTCCAAGGAAGGGGAGAAATAATACAGGGCTGATTTTGTTTCCATGGACTTTTTTCATATATCCTTCTTTAGCTTCTCTATGGAAAATAAGTTTGTTTTTCAAATCAACAGGCGAAAATATCTTTTTGATTAGTTCGGTTTACGGGGATAGAGGGAAAAACTTATTGGCCTGCTGAGCTTCAATTATTATTATTGTTCCACCAGTATATTTTTAGAGATTTTATTATTTAAGGACACAATTGATAGGTTCATATATATAGTTGGGGCTTTATGTATGTATGTGTTTGGCTCGTGTACACACAAATAACTATAAGGTTTATTTTTTTCTTTCCTTTCTCATAAAATTCAGTGGGAGCTTTTATGTTTGTAGACTCTACATAAGGTGGTGGACGGTTGAGAGATGTGGAGAGAGGGCATTTGTTGTCTCTATTATATGCCTTTTCTACTATTTGGCTTTACTTATATTCTGCCCCTAATTTATATGATAAGCTATTGCTAAAAACAGACGTAACATTTATTCCATCTCAATCATATAATATTAACTATAGAGAAATGGGCAGATTAGCTGGAATATTTGTATAGGGGGAAACACTTTGAGAGAGCTAATTTAATAGGTGAGCTTCAACAAAAAAAGAGCCAATGGTTGGTCCCAAAGGTTAGGATGAGGCTTATGTGTTATCAGGGTTAAGTATTATTGAATATGGAATGACAAGAAATCACATTTCTCCTTCCAAGAGAGAAAGAAACTTTATTGTTTCACTGATACCCCATTGGTATTTGCCTTCCCACATAGTACATAGTTTCCAATACGAGTAAATATAAAAGTTAGAGGTTTATGAACATGATTTTGAAATTCGTTATACAAGTGGTTATATGCAATTCTGTATGAACCACGAATTACCGCTATTACTATATCATTTTAAATTTGTTTCCGAATTTTAAAACGTTGTCTAAATGCTTCAAAAAAATTAGGAATTATTTCACGAGCTCCAACCTTTAAGCCAATCACTTCTATATTCTCAAGGCCATGCTTTTGCTTGAAAAATGGGATGCACGGCTCATATATCAATTTTTTTCATGGTCAACTTGGACTGGTTGATTAGTATCCATTTTCCATCTAATTGTAGGATCTAAAATGTATCCAGATTTTGTTAATCCATTATAGCATAATATGTCCACTGTCCAACTTGGATTCTCTTGCAAATATTTCGCAATTATGGAACGCACTTCATTATGTCGATTATTCCTTAAAAGCTCGCCCTTTTCGCAGGATCCAAGAACATGGCTAAGGGTTTCTCTCCGATAACAGCCTTCATGTCTGCATCGGTATCCGTTTGACTCCTACCGGTCAAATCTCTTACAGGAAATACATTAGTTGGCATTTTCAGGGCGGACAACCACTCTGAACCCGTTAACCCAACTTTATTCATAATAAGCTTGTTTCCATATGCACTTTCCTGAAATAACTCAACACCAGCACCACGATGTGGTTTGTTGCTCCATTGTTTGTGTTGCGACTTTTGCAACTTCTCACGCATCAATTTTGTGAGCTTTATTTCCTGCTTACTATTTTTCTGCATATTTGACCATAATTCCATTTCTTCATCAGTAAGTCCAATGGCTTTCCTGCATTCCTCCATCTCCGCAACAGTCTTTTACATAAGGGATAATTTCTTCCCCAGTTTCAAAAAAATTCTTACAAATATAAAACTGCTGTAAGAAAACTTCCCATTGAGAATTAAAAACCTGCAACCCTCTATTGCATCTTGGCGAATACAGCATCGATGACGGAATATCATCTGGAAGGCCTAATATTTCTTTGATGCTAAGAATAATAATTTTATTATTATTATTATTCTTCATAGGAATTTAATTATATTTTGAACTTTCTCTCCCTTCAAATAATTATTTGCAAGTTTGAGGAGTTAAACAGTGAGCCAAAAGAAAAGGTCAATTGAGTTTTTCATGTATGTACATATTTTTATTCCAAATATGTAATTTCAATTATATAATTTTTATTCCATATCTACACCTTCTATTTAAATGGGCCGAGTCGTCTTGGTTCGTTCGTTCGTTCAATCAACTGCACTTTTTTACATAGATAAAAAGAAAAATAATAATATAATAGTAATGTTAGAAATGAATGGCATAGTATTAATATTTCATCGATTTGTTGATGAGATCAACAATAATAATTATTGTTGATCTTCGATTATACAAAATAATTGTTAAATAACTTAGAATTATTTTAACTGATTGGCCAAACAGTGACTAAATCTAGTTAAATACTTAAATTAACGGAGTAGAGGAGTCTTGATCAAACCACCGCCGAGATAACATTGTATAAATAAAGTTCTTCGATTTTAAAATTGATTTCCCCCCCCCTCGCTCTCTCTCTATCATTACATTACAATTACTAAGGACAATTTCGTGAGCCCCTTAATTCTCCTATCCTTCTTCAGGGTCCTGTTCCTCCTTATTTTAAGGTTACCGTAAATTCAACAAGTAATAAGTAATAATAGCCCCTTTAAAATGAACAAATGTTTTACATATAGATAATAATAATATAATAGTAATAAGTAATAACATCCCCTTTAAAATGAACAAATAGAAACTCACGGTGCGCTGTAATTGGCGAAGGAAAAATAAATAACTCAGGCAGTATATTAAGCCGCCAATATTTAAATAATGAAATAAATGCCTGCTTACGCCATTGTCGACGAAAATGGAAATCTATTTATAATTCTAATCTTCTTAATCATCTGTACTACAAAATTAGATCAAAAATCTATTTTGCGTGAATACGGTCTAAGGGATCATCCATTAGTTACGTTATACAATTTGAAGGTTGGGACGGGCTAAATGGTGATAGATGGAGGACAAGCAAAATAACCTAATAAAAAAACTAGACAATAGAAATCCATTGAACCCTTTGATGATGTGCGCCACAAGTCTTTTTGGTTGAAAAATTTTCTATTTGGACATTTTTTCCAGTTACGTATTGCTGCTCTTAACTACACGTAACATATGTTGTGTTTATTAATGTTACTGCCCTTAATTTATGCTTAAAGTAATGTCAATCAAATCAGGCGGTGAATTAGCGTGTATCAATGAATCATGTAACAGCTTCACCTAAATTGCTTTGGCCGGTGAGATTTATGCTCAATCTTTCCAGCCCGTGTTCGGAAACAATCCCTCGGACCATTTTCCCTCCGGAAAAAATCCCTCCGACAAAATCCCTCGGGACATAATCCCTCCCAAAACGGAGATATTCCCTCCCATATCACATTTCAATAGAAATTGTTATTGCGATAACATGTACTGTAAAAATTATAATTTTACATTAAACACGCATAGTGCCGACTCGTGCATAGTGCCGTTTAGATAGAATTCGTTCATAGGTTACATCCTGTAACTTATGGTGAGATCCCTAAATGGCAGTCCCTTTCAAAGTAACAAGAGGCGAAAGCTATTTTTATTATTTCAATTTTTATTAAAATTCAAACATAAAACATTAATAGAATGAATACAAACAAGTATCCTAG
>JAQFXU010006591.1:0-10047 GCA_034693705.1 Spatulosminthurus flaviceps | reverse complement strand
ACATGGGTTGTCCCACCCTGGGTCCAAACAGGGGGGGACAATGTCCCACCCAAGAGATACGTTGTTCAGCCCCTGCTACCAATCATATACGTTAATTGTGAATAATAAATTTAGGCATTGTCCGTTTTGACAAAATGGTTTGAATGGTAAAAAAGTGACCAAGTACATTAATTCGGCTCTGAACTCTGAACCATAATTAATTTAATTGTAAAGATTACATTTAGGCATTGCCCGTTTTGGCAGTGCCGATGGGAACTTTCTTTTCAGCTTCAGCTCCCCCAGTTCCTCATAAAATGTCATTATTTATAAACGTGTTGGGAGAAAAGTCAGTAGGTGGATTACCGATTCCACACAATGATAAGTAAAACCTGGCGGATGACGCGGGTAGCGTTGGACAATGCCAGTGTGAGCACTGGCAGGGCCCTTTTTGCTCGAAAAACTTCACTGGCACGGAGCGTGCCCGAATAAAACATTCATTGATCCACACGTCAAACATACCACTGGCAGTTTGAAACTGGCATTTCTAACGGCTACCATAATTTTTCGAACGTGACGAATGCCAGTTTTCTGGTGAACAATACAGGCCTACCGCGTGAGTCTCTCTGTGTTACCCTAAGTTCAAATTTAACCGTGTGAGCTTGTATAGGAGTATGGGCCATACTCCAAAATATGTTAATACAAATCTCTATTTGAAAGTAAACCTGTAAAATAAATAAAAATATTAGCCTAAAACTGTAGACATATAATGATACTGTAGTATGCATACGAGTATATCACAATAATCATGGTTTCATATGGCTGGTTCAAGACTAACATTAGTATGTTCAGAGGGAAACATACTAACATTTTACGTACTGTTGTTCGCCCCCGTCCTATAATCCATTTAGCATGATTGAGTTGCAAAATTAATTACCTACTTAATTTTTGACCAAACTCGTCATGTGCCCGAACTGCCTTCCAGAACTAACTGTGCATCGTTTAAAAATATTTGGCACTGCGTGAGCAATGCCTTACACACATGAAGCAGTTAGTTACTAATAAATTAACCAATATCGTCGGCTAAAGTGCAAAAGGGGTGTGATTACATATTATTTATTTATATTTATCATTGAATACTATATATGGAATTATTTATTGATTATTATTTGTAATGATGAATCTATGTTTACGTTATGGCAATGTATTGTAAGGCATTTATACATTTACATATAACTCAAAGTTCATTGAATGTATTTACTGAAAGGAAAATTACCGCTTGTATATGACTAGTGCCTTTCCTGGAACTGTGTTCTAATAATACCCTAAAGCATGAGTCACCCAAAGGTACTTGTACAATCCCATAATAATGTATAAGGGTTTGCTCTACTCCACCATTCCACCACTTACTCGAGCATGGTGTATAAATACTTTTACTTTTTGTATGGTTAAGTTAAGTCTTGTTCCAACACTCCAATTTGTTGATCACCTTGGAATAAGATTGACACTTCTTCATAAGTAAAACGCATACCACATGAAAGTCCCACTTCTGATCCACATTCTAGCACTTTTCCCCAATCAAAACATTTTGGTTTTGTGCTTTATGTTCTCATTCAGAGTTATACCGTTCTCGGGACGCTAAATCAGAGATTTAGTGTATTGACTTTACGTTCCCGTGGCGACGTTTTAATTGAAACATTTTACATTTTTATAGTTTCTTACGAATTATTCCAAAAATTATGACTTCGTAATCACAAGCGCTCGATTTAGTTAAAAACATAGAAGTGCGGTTTAAGGGTAATTGCCTTGGATTTCCCATCACAAAATTTTGCAAGGAAGTTCATAATTACGTAAACGATTTTTGTACAAATTTTTTCCAAAATCCCTTTAGGGGAACACCTTTAAAAAAATGTGTAATGCTATTTAAACGGTGACTACGTAGCAACGAAGGACCTGAATTTGATGAAAACATTGATTCACTCAAATAGGGTGGGGACTTGAGGGCTACAAATATTCATGTGAATGTAGTTTTTCTCCGCATTGAATCCTTATTCTTTGCAGTACATCGAAGGGTTCGGAAGTTATTCGAAATCATTTTTTTTCGTAACATGCCAAAACGCTAATACGAGCTTGCTTTTTTGCGCAAGCGAACGATTCAAAAGTTGAATATTCTACTTCTTGTGAGTTGTGAGTCACAAAAACGCATCTTCGTAAATATATCCACTAGAATTAGGACTTTACGGTTTGCGCTTTACAACGTGTTCACTTACGAATACGACGACCGTCATCATCTTCCAGAGACCATGCATGATACTTCTAGTTAACAAGCAGATGCGTATTGTTATGGTTCTAAGAGATACTTCTGTTTTTTTTTGTCAGGACTTCGTAGTTTTTCGTCAATGAAAAGAAAGTATGGAAGAAGAAATGAAGTTTCTATTTCGATTGTCGCATCCGGTGGAGTTGCGTAATTTGAGTGCTGATGAATTGTTTAGCACTATCTGGAATGAGCTCGGTCTAAACAATATATCCGGCTTGAACAAAAATTTGGAGAATTTCAACCCCCATCAATCCTTTGCGTTTCGTGCAAGTCATCTGAATACATCGTATCTGATTAATGCGCTTCGCTTAAGTATTGATTGTCCGTTTGTGGATGTACGTCTTAAAGCTTATGATGTACTTGACTACTACAAGGTATAGCGATGAAAAATATAGTTTTGTAAATCATTTTGTTGGATTCGTAACGGAATTTATAACGTACAAAATACGAATGTGACTTCATGCCGTCGTTAATATTGTCCGTTCACAAATAGAATGTGGGGGTGTCCGTTCCAGTCCCTGTGTTTGATTGCCCTTCGAAGTTTGTGCCAAAAGCGGAAGTACGTTTCTATTCTTCGTTTAATTATTTCTATCACGTCAACTAAATATTGGGTTGAATTGTATTCTAGCAGAAGTAATTTCATAGTTTCTATTTCTCTCCACATCACTTATATGATCCTGAATTAGGGACATGTTTACCGCTCTTCAAAGACGGAGTAAGATTGGGTATTTGTGTCAATGTCATTCACGAAATAGTTCTTGGAATAACGACTTTGTGAATAAAACACTTTTGACTCGACTAGGTACTAGACCGTCGATGTTGTTGCTTTCATCGGTTGAAATTAGGTTGAATGAATTTTCTAATATCTGAAACATTAAAACCAAGGTGATTCATATTGATGATTTTCGGATGAAAATCTTAATTAAAATAAAGGATTGAGGAGAGGAAAAAGTTAGGAGTGACGACTTGGTAGGTTTTATTAGGATGAAGGGTGATGAGAGAATGATTTTTACAATAATTATTACTGTGGAATAGCCACAGTAATATAAAACATTAATTGATAGGCTGGTTTAGTTTTATTATTATTTACAATAATAATAGTAGAAACAGGAACATTCCAGGAGACAGGATGAGGTAGGGTAGCTATGGCGACGGAGGAGCAGGAACGCAATGTTACTGACAATATTTTACTTGTTTTCAACAAACATTCTCTGTATTAAAATATTTTAGAACAAAACATCTTCTGGATTAAAATTTTAGAGGACTCTTCTGGGTAAAATGATTTAGTGCAATAAATTTTCTGGATGGAAGATGGAATAATTTTGGATAGTTATTTTGTTGATGAAAATTTTTGGACAAATCTGTTTGTCCAAAAATTGCTGGAAGAAAATGTTTCTGTCGTACACGGTAACGAATTCGAATTCCTGGAAATTTGTCTACATTTATTCTAGGCAGTTTGTAGCAATGTAGTTCAACATTTTGTAAAATTCTGTACGTCATTTGAAGGATTAAAATTCAGTTTTGAAATTTTTGCAACTTGTAACAATAATGTAAGTTACGTATATAATATTTGGTGAATATAGTGTCCAAAATTTGATATCGAACATATCTCTTTAACTGGAAGTCAGGCTGACCTGACAATTAGTGGCTTGGAGAAACTCGAATCAGTTTCAAGTCCTGGCTTTTTCAACTACAGCTCCATTCCTGTCGACAAAGCGGTAAGTAATCTGCTAATTTGGTGCATAAGTGTGTCTTTATTACAGGTAGAAATCATTATTAGTATAAAGAGGAAAAATTTACGGTTAATTATTGTGTCCGTGCGCTTTTAAGGTAATTAATTGGACTGTTGGTGAAAGTTGATGAAATAAACTCCTAAGCAATAAGGTGCCCGTATATAGGTTTTTAGGGCGCCGACAGCCCCCTAGTAAAATACCTTTGTACGTCCGTACGTCCGTGTGTCTATCGCCACGATAACTCAACCGATTACATTCAAAATTTTTTGAACATTACTTAATAAGGTCATGGCTCGGCTAAGTTCGTTTTTGGTTGAAATTGTTCGTTCGTAAAAATTTTTTTAGTTCAAATAATTTTTTTGCAATGAAAAACTTTTTTAGTTGAAATACTTTTTTCGTTTTTCAAAATTTTATTTTTGGCTGAAAAATGTTTTTTTGCATTAGAAATGTTTTTTTTGTCTAAAACTTTTTTTTCGAAATTTTTCAAAATTCTTTTTTTTATCAAAATTTATATTTTTTTATCGAAAGTTTATTTTTGGCTGAAAATAATTTTTTTTTGAAATAATTCTTTTTGAAAACTGAAATTTTTACATGTAATTTTAATATGAGCTCAACATTATACACTAAATGGGGTGAAGGGGGACGGTGGGGTGGGCTGACGCTTCCCTACGGTACAGCATTAAATTATCGCGGAGCGATAAAAATTTAAACCGTTGATAAAAATTGAGCAAATAAGAACCTAAAAATTGGAGGATTGTTGAAAATCAACAATCGTTAAATTATTTTTATATTCCTAACATATTCCGTTTGTCCTTGTCCCTATCACGTTGAGGGCGATAATTGGAGAATGTTTCAAATCTAAATTTTGTGACGAACCATTTTAATGGCTAAAACCGTTGTACTAATTAATAAAACAAAATCTGCATTCGCCATTTCAAATCATAAATTCATACAAATTTCATTCCGTCCATCAAACTGGTCGTTTTTATAAAATAAACTAAAGGACGCTGCCCTACTTATTGTCAGCCTTAAATTATCGCGGAGAGATTATTTTAAAAAATGTAGCCTCAATTTGATAGCCAGATTGAAGTATGAACGAATATTCTGACGTTCTTAATCTATAGGTTATTCTTGCCTGAATTGATATGTTGCCCTGTCCCCAAGAAAAATATTGAATTGATTTTCGAATGTGAATTTCTAATGATTTTCTACACAATTTTTAATCACTGTCTATTGAATTTCTACTGAAATTATATTGAATTTTTAATGAATTTTTCTATTGATTATACTATGAAGTTCTAATGATTTTCTAATGACATTCTATTGAGATTCAAATGAAATTTTCTATTGAATTTCTATTGAAGTTCCAATGTAAAATTAACTTAGAAATTCAATTGAATATCTTAGAAACTTTGGAAATTCAATAGTATTTCATTAGAACTTCATTAAAAACTCCTTAGAAATACATTATAATTTCATTAGAAATCCAATACAAAATTCATTAGACATGTGTTTGTTAAACACATTTTGCAATGGAAAATACTCGGAAAAGCGGTTACTCTTAACCGCATATATACATATATATATATATATATATATATATATATATATATATATAATTTTTTAGACCCGTCTTCTTGCCGACGCATTTTTATCATCTGGAAGAATGGAACATACGATTCAGTTGATGGCCTATCACCCGGATTACCTTGAGTGCTTTCTCCACACACAAAATAGTCTTTTAAGAGGCGATGGCCCTCTTCCGTTTGAATTCCGGCACTACATTGCAATGATGGTAAAATGGGAATTACATACCTTGACTTAACTGATACTTCGGTGGAATTCCTTGAACTTGAGGAGTTCGACGCAATTCCGCCACGATAACTTCGCAGGCGTTAATTCCGCCAACAATAATTCCGCTATATTCCTGCCGCGACTAAATTGTTTAGCCGAGACTTGAAGCTGTATGGTTGTTTAGATAAGGAATTTCCATTATTTTAAAATGTTAATTTCCACGTCAAAATATAGAAATATGAACGATTTTCAAAATTTGTTCACCCATAATTTGGTAACAATCCTTTGTGAAGTAAAAACTGTTCCAAATAATTTACATAATTGTTTAAAATTTATTTTTGGTATTTGCCCGTTATTATGCACAGTGCATAGCTAAACTGCCCGTTTTCCCATGGCCAAATGAGACATGGGACCTAAATCAACCAAAAGTTATAAAAGCAGTGTGTCCGGAGATAAATTAGAAAAGAGAGGAAATTGTGAGTTAGTAAATTGAAAAGTTGACCTGTCGGCGGAGTTGATGAGGAATATCGGGATTAGAGTTGGCGTGAACGTACTTTTTTGCCAGAATTATTTGAGTTTTACCAGTAATCGGTAATATCGTGGGAGGATATTAGCCCAAAACACTTTAACTTAATTTTATACAAAGCAACAAATCGGGAATATCGTCGGCGGAATAATTAGATCGTAACACTTTAACTTATAACCATAATTTTTCATGAGTAACTGATTACGACTACGATTTGTTGATTTGTAGGCAGCAGCTCGTCATCAATGCTCGTATCTCATAGAACTACAGAAAAGAGAATTCTTATACCGAGGTGGGGATCCCCTATGGCTTCGTGGACTGGAAGCTGCTCCCGTAAAATTAACCGTTTTAAGTCATATCAACAAACTGATGGCACATCGGCCTTGGGTACTAAAAAAAGAAGATTTTTATTATCTCACAAAAAATGCAGGATGGTCGCTGTCGGAGGTAAATAAAGACAACGGATTTTTTAATGTCACTTATAGGGATGCGAATGTGTCTAACATATTTTATAGCCAGGATGCAGGCTAGACGATTCTTTTACCCATGTTTGAATTTAATGGATGTTCAATTATGTTTTACAGGTTGTTCACGCCGTAGTACTTCTCGCCCACTTTCACTCACTTTCGTCATTCGTGCATGGTTGTGGAGTTACTCCGGAGATTGATTGCTACAATGGGCATTTGTGTTTAGACTTTGTGAGTTTAAGTACTTGGTCTTCTGCAAGTCCAACTGCAGTTTCAATCGAATCATGCTGTGGTAGTACTGATGAAATAAATACTAATATTACAAGCTTTTTGGCCAGCAGCGTTCATAACCAATGTTTGTCCACTTCAATGACAGGGAATGTTAAAACCGTATCTACGAATTTAAAGGCTAAAATGCCTAACCAAGTAAATTCCAGTTGTGATGATAGTTTTCAAATGTACAAAAACTCAAGTACCAAGCATTCAAGCGATGATGATTTGAATATAAATACTTTTGAAGTTTCGAAAAATTGTCCTCATAACAAAATTGGAGTCTCTGAAGCTGTGTTGATAGAACCAGTTGAAGTTGGAGGCAAATATCTTTGTTCTGATAGAATTTCCGAGGTGGACGTTATCATGGAAACCATGAAACATTTATCGAAGACAAGTCCTATAAGAGAGTAAATTTTTTTGTATTTTTAATTTTTACTGCAGGCGAGTCTTCCTATGGATAATTTGTGACTAATCTACAATTTATTATATACAAAGCCCTGAGGAAAAAAAGAAGCGTTTCGAAACAGTTGCAACTTCCGACGTCGAAAACAACAGTCAGGAAAAAGGAAATAGGAATTTAGTTATTGGAGCCGAAAATACTACAGCCGCGCACCCTGAAATACATCCTTTTATGGACGACCCCACATTTTCATATCAAGATTTTGCTAAGAGGGGCCAGGTTTCCGAACTACACACGTTCAGAATCCAGGTATGAAACTTAATAAACGCAAACTTGTATTGATTATGATATTAGGGTAATTAGGGTAATAATTTGGCTAACTAAGTTCTATGTAGCCAGCCCAACTCAAAAGTGATCCTCTGATCTTCTGACACACACCTCCATATATATACGTCAAAAGATGTTTGAAGGAACTTATATGCTATGTATAGAATGTATATATTCTCAATTTATGATTATAAAATAAAATAAAAGTTAGGAAAAGCTGTGAACAATTTTACAGGAGAGACGTTGGGAGAGGTGTTTATTGGAAGAAAGTCGGTAGGAGAATGACAGCAGGAATAATAATTATTATTGTAGCACTAAGCTACAGTAATATAAAAGTAGTTTCATTGGTTATTACGATTTTAAATAATAATATTAATAATAACAAGTTAGATGTAAGGAGTAGGGCAGGTATCCATGGAGATCCAAAGCGACTGTCTATATATATAAAGTGTTATTTACCACGAAAATTATAAAAAATAGATGGACAGTTATCTGACTTATCCCCATCGAAATCCAGCTCTCATCAAAGAATCATATTCTTTTAACTTTCTGTTCCACACTTACAGATTCCTTGATTCTTATTATTTAACCCGATTTTTTATCGTAATAATTATAATTAATATTCTGCCTTCTTTTTAGTATCGATATGTTGAGTCAGTAAAATCCTTTCAGGGCACAGGTTTCAAAATATCCGAATGTAGGCGGCAGTTTTATTTCACTTGGGACTTCTGCATCATGAGTAACGATTATATTTGGTACAAAGCACGTACACACGACATAATTCAGTCATTAGTTACAGGTTTTGATCTTGTTTCGGATCAGTCACTTAACAGCTTTAGCAGCATGATGATGTTTCTATTTGTAAATTAGATTATTAGACCTATTTCTAACAGACTTTGTGGCCTAAGGTGTTACATATTGTCGCTGGAGAAGCAAAGTGGTTTTATAATCGAATTGCTTAAATGCAAACTGAAATAACCACCAACCACCACCACATTTGATGCAAACTGAAATAACCACCACCACATTTGATGTAAACTGAAATACCACCGTATATGTGAAAATGTCCATTAAGAAAGCACGTGGATTTAAGTGGCCAAATGAAATAACCACCTTTATATCTTTAACTGCATTGAGATTATTATTCCAAAATTGGAAAGCTAAAACTTTTCACAAATACGATAGTGGTTATTTCAGTTTGCATCAAATTTGGTGGTGGCAATTTCAGTTTGCTTTTAAGCAATGCGTGCATTAGACCACTTTTGCTTCTCCAGCGACGATAAGTCGAATGTAATTTAAATTGGTACGTGACCATTTATACAAAAATGGATTTGCATGATGAGTTTATATTGGCTTGATGTTTGTAGTTTGAAAGCAAGCGAAGGTGTGGAAATTATTTAAGTTTCGCCGGTTATGTATGTAACCAGAACTAGATGCCAGCAGTCAATTTATTATCTTAGCATGCCATAAGGAAAAATTTGAATTAAAACCCTCCTAGGACTACTCTTGGGAGGAACACGGATTTTCACTTGTAAATCGATTGTATGCCGACAGTGGAACTTATTTAGATGAGAAATTCAAAGTTGCAAAAAGTATGACTTATTATACAATGGGAGGGAGATCGGATGTGGATACTTCTAAATTTCGAACTGCTATTTGGAATTACATTCAATGTCTTTACGGAATTCGGTAATTCATAATTAAAGTCCTTTGTGATGCTGCATGTCTAATGAAACGCTGCCCTAAGGAAATTTTTCAAATATGAATGATGAGTGAATTTTGCGTTTAAAAATATAAAGAAATAAAAATGATTTTGTAGTATTAATTATTAAAAATTTCAATTCGCGAGTTCGATGAGATTTCGCGTATATTTTTCACAAGCAATTAGGCCATCCGCAGATGCGGATGGGAACGTTCTCAGTACAGTAGTTTGTTTTTAAGAAAAAAAAAATAAAATTATTACTTTTTTGCTATTCCCTAAGGAAAATATGAACGAATTTTGCAATTGAATTTCAATTGAAAAAAGATGAATTTCGCTTTTGGATTTCTTTTGATTTTCAAATGGATTTTTAATGGTTTTCAAATGGATTTTAAATGAATTTCAAATGGATTTCATTAGAAAATTTATTAGATATCCATTTGAAAACCAATAGAAATCCATTTGGAATTCATTAGAAATCCATTTGAAAAACATTAGAAATCCAATTGAAATTCATTAGAAATCCATTTGAAAA
>JAQFXU010006590.1:0-10047 GCA_034693705.1 Spatulosminthurus flaviceps | reverse complement strand
CCCTGTATGTACATCCCAATTGCTTCTGGCTATATGTGTACTTGGGAGAATTGAAGTTATTGTTGTGATTAAATACCACAATGATTATTGCTTATGAAGAAATCCATGTCTACCATAACTAAATCATACAAGTGAATTTTTTTATACGCAAGTATAACATACTGATTGGGTATTAACCTTCTATACACCTCCTCCTGTGTTAAAAATATGTGTGTATTTATACATGCTCTCCCTTATGAAAAATATATAATCATTCGTTCTAAAAGGGGAAATTGGATGGAGACCAATACCTACTGTACATATGGTAAGGTGTAGGTGCCACATAAACCTCACTCTTGATTTCACTAAAAGACATGCCGAACAACGATTACAATGCCTATAATTTTATGATCAAACCCTTTCTTTGTCCTCACACACAGAAACTACTACAAGCCGAGCCGAGCTATGAATTTAATTTATCAACGTCAAGGAATTCTTTTAATCCCAATCACAACTTACTATTTTCTACCTGACATAAGTATTCTATATTTGATGGGGTTGAGAAAACCTTATTGAAATCCCTGCCGCGGTCCCTATGTAATGTATAAATCATATAAAACTCTTAATCTACTCCACTGAATTGTAAACAGATTTAAGCACAATGGAATTCCCATTTAAAATACATATGCCCTTCGTGTAATCAAAGAATTCCACCCAAACTTACCGCTCTAACTAATTTGATTTTAATGACTTGTAATCAAAGGGGGACTAAAGGTTATTCTTATGTACATTCTAAAACTTACAGTATACTAAAATCCTACTAATCTCTCTCGCTCTCTACTAAAAAAGGAATTATAGCGGAAATGAGGAAATTCGCGAAATTTTTTACACTCCACTCTTTTCTATGGGAGTAAACATTTTTCGCTCCTGTTTGACTTTTACTATTTTTCTTTTATCCTTTCATTAAAATTTGCAAAATGTATGGGTTTTTGGGTAGTGCATGGAAATAATTTAAAATGTGCTATAAAAGTATACTTTACTGCCATGATTTCATGAATAATTTGACGGAAAGTTAAAACCCTGTAATTTGTATCAGATTAGAGAGGCTGTTCATCTTTTAGTGTATAGGGATGACATACCAAGAGCAGCAACCTATGCACACACATAAATAATGAAAATAAATTATCCCTTTTAAAAAAACCCATAAAGTTTCTAAAGATTGATACAGCGAGCAAAAGAGAGAGAGAGAGGGGAAAAGAAGAGAGGGGAAAAGGCTACCACTAAAAAGGAACCTACTCGAACGAAATGTCTTTTGGGCATATTTTAAAATTTATATGTATCGGGGTGTATACTCTTTATTCCTCTATCTATAACCATGCATTTTGACTTATCTTGGAAAGGAGTATGTGTGCAAAAGAACTAATAAAATGTGCCCATCAGATTGCAAGAAGATATGTTTAAAATGGTTAGTGTGATGAGGAGGTGAAGCAAGCGAGGAAAACACACCTACATGTGCAAAACTATGTGTATGTGCAAGGCAAAGGCCTTGATACCATGACGCGGATACGCTTTTCTTGTTTATCATTGCATTTGGAAGTACGCCGATCTCATTTCAGTTTCTACTACTCCCTATCAAATCCAATAATAGTTTAGAGGGATTAAGAAAATGCATTATGTTCTCTCTCTCTCACTCTGATATCATGAGCTCCTCATGTGATCATGGAATTTTCTACTTGGGGCTCCTACATTTTTCTTATTTATTGCTTATGCAAAATATTTTGCACAAGGTTTAGGTTCATATTTACATATGAATAAAATATGGCCCATATATACAAACCATTGCATTGTCTCAGGTCCAGTTTATTTTTTTTCTAATCAAGGAATGTTATTCTCCAATTCAAGAACATTTCCCAACTGCACCATATTATGACATTGAATGCAAGTCTAATTATTTTTTGTTAAATGATATTTTTTTCAAGGTATAAATCAATTCTGCACACATATATAGATATGGGACTAACATTTATGGTAATGAATATGATTGACTTGAATTTATATGAAGTGGAATTTTTTTGAAAATTCCATTTAAATGAAAACAATAAGAATCATGCAACATATAATGATGATGGTAGAACTTTCGTGAAATTTCTTGTTAGCCATAGTATCATAAAAATTAATTGACCTTTATGCACTTATTGTTAAGCTCCTGCAACTTGCAAATGCACAATCTCGGCTCCTTTTGGTGGAACAAAGATTCAAAAGATGAAATCTTACTTAGATGCATGTTATTATATGGGTAAGCTCTAGGTAAGATAACATGTTGCAGTCGATAGGAATATTTTTTTTGCACTTGTAGGCCCTGAAATTTAATCAACTGCCAAGTTTATATATCCAATTATGAAGGATACCACACATATTTATATACAACGTGTGTGTAGTATACAAAGTCCTATGAAGTAAATAATATTGTAGATTATGGGTGTTCTTGAGGTTAAAAAATATTGAATCATTAATAACAATTAGGAAGTGAATATAGTTAAGGAATTTACTTTTTCACAAAGATTTTTCTCCGTCTTTCCCTCCCAATGCACATATGGTTGATATATAGTGTATGCATTTATGTGAGTTGTGTATCTTAAAGCCTGGCTAGTTTGGTGGATATGCATGGCTCGGTAATAGAAAGAGGAGGTGTTGTAAATAATAATTAATTGTGTAGACAAGAAAATATAAAATCCATTGGAATTTCCATCTCTGCATTCAATTAGCAAGCGTGACTGTCAAGTTTGATGGATTTTTTAAAGTCGTAGAAATGTCAATGGTAGATTTTCCTTGCGTAATAACAGATTTAATTAGTGCGTTGTTTAATTAAGAGTGAGAGAGAGAGAGAGAGAAAAATGGGAATCATTCGTTGAGAAACTGATTTATCTATATGATAGTATGTATATTAGTGATATGTTATAGGTGTTTATTCATGCACGAATTTTTTTCTTCGTGCAAAACCTTTTCCTAACGTTATTGCAATAACATGGCAATTTGATGAAGTGTGAATAAATTTCATGCTCATTGAGGAGATAACTACAGTAAACAAAATGAAATTATCTTTAGGGGATAATGGTAATTGAGATTATTGTTTTCAGACGGATCTTTCTTGGGCTACTATTTTCCTACCTACAAGTATGGTCAAATATCAATCAGATGTAATTAAATAAGAATCAATTTTTCCCATTATAAAAAGATTTGGACCTTATGAAATAACGCATTTGAAATATGTATCGTGAATGATATGGCAAAATGTATTGTTCCAAGCTCTCTGTGTAGGTTCGAAGCTGACTGAGAAGAATTCATATTTTTATGCTCATTTGCATGGATTTGTACCATAGCAATTTCTCTTCTCTTTTAAAAGCATGTAAATATCCTAGACCAGCCAAGAAAGCTTTGTGTAGGAGAGGAAGGCCTCTATACACAGTGAAGAAGAAGTACCTGCTCAGGTAAAGATACTCAAATGTAGTGCAGCAGGCCAGGATATTTTGGCAGGTGTAATATGGTCTATGACTTTAAACTTAAAATATATGCAATGGTATTTTATGTGAGCAAGTTCTAATTGAAACTCGTACTCAACAGAGATTATGTTAGTACGATCATAAAAAAGGTAATTCATTATTGGCAATTGCCATCACGTAATTTTAACGACTAACTATATGTCAAGTCATTAAGGATGTATACTATTATGCTTCTTTCTTTCATCATTCCTATATACTATTCTCTCTACTATAATATCCATCCAATTGGAATGAATCACT
This sequence comes from Spatulosminthurus flaviceps, assembly GCA_034693705.1. Taxonomy (NCBI): domain Eukaryota; kingdom Metazoa; phylum Arthropoda; class Collembola; order Symphypleona; family Sminthuridae; genus Spatulosminthurus; species Spatulosminthurus flaviceps. The sequence continues at coordinate 6,268 of JAQFXU010006590.1, read as the reverse complement.
GGAGCTGATTAACTATAGGTAGATTTATATTTTCAAAAGCCCTACAATACAAATTCCAATGGTGCATTTCACTATGTAAGAAAGAAGAGTGGCTTTTTAAACGGAGAACAAAATCTGAGTGTACTTACCAAGTGACATTCTCCTTTTATTACAAAAGGGTCTTTGAGCCTATATCTGCATAATAGGAAGAGCACATTCTGAATGAGGAGTAGTATGTACATAAAATATGTATATATTATATGCTCAACATATTTACGATTATTGTCAGTCAAAAGTATACGAAGCTGCAAAACTGCAATGACGTTACTAACTCATAATAAAAAAAATAATTTTTGAATAGAATATACATTTACTCTAGTACGTGTGAGAAAGTATAAGAGAATTCATATATTTTCTTATTCATATTTTTGTTTGCAAAATCTCATAAAAATATTTCCGGTTAATGTGAGAACAAACCATAACTTTGGATGCTCTTCCTCAAACTCTTCTCCAATGTAATGCAGAGGATAGGAAGGAGTTGTAGATGCCGCAGATAGGGACTGAGGAGGATTTTTCCAAGAAGCAACTTACTACTTGTTACATGTATGAGAAAATTTATGACAGTAGTACGTTACATTAACTCATAATAGCCTTTAGATGATGAACCCTCTAGGCTTATTTACTATGACTAGGATATTGGTCATTTTTTAAATATTATTTCTCAATTTTAATTGAAAACAAAATAAGATGATTAGAAAAATTGCATCCTGCTTTTACTATATTACAATTAGTTGGTAAGAAGCTATTATAACACGACTGGAAGTATATGTAGTAATTAGGCTTGTAATTACTTTCAATGCATTCATTTCACAGTAGGAAGGAAAAATGTTGCAAATTCTTATGTACTCTTGGTGGATGTACGGTCATCAATGGAGTAGTATGTGATAGGAGAGGCTTGAATATTGCCCCATGGATAATCATTGGAAGGGAATTGACTTTTGTGAGTGGCTCTGTTCTGTATATTTGTGTGTGTATACTTCCTAATGGGTTTAGACAGTCCTACTTTGGCTGTGAGTAAATAAATACTAAATAGTATACGTACATTTATAAGGTAGACATTTATAAATAAGATCCAATCGGGCGATTTTTTAAAGCGACAAAAAAAATGTAGTTCCTGTCTACTCTGAAATATCTTTGGGATGGCGGTCATTATTGCAAAGGACCAGTTGTTCGAGCATTGTAAAATAATTATAGATGCACACAAATAACCTGCTCGTGCTCAATTGTGAAGATGTATATATGTTATTGGTGTTGTAGTAGTGTAGTAGTGTGTGTCTCGGTGGTAGAATATTTTTCTTGGAGCCATTGACTGATGGATATTTTTAAATGACTTTGCATTTATGTATGTACATAAGTCCGCATGGATGTAAATGTAGACTGAGTATAGCTACTAACTTTATTTTAAATATGATTTACTGCACATCAAGTCAATCGTTGATTACTTTACATATTCTTGTTATCGCAATTTCATCAGGCACTTTGCAATGTTAACTCTTCTTTTTTGTGTGACGATTGTATCGTTCCTATGTATTTCTTAGAGGAGGGAAGCATATATATTTATGCTCAAGAGTCGTTTAGCAGGACGCTGGTACTTGTACAGTACAGTAGTAAAGGATAATGGAATATGAATCAAAAGCCCCGTAAGATTTATCATTGGAGTGAAATGTGTGGACACTGCCTAAGCATCTCGTTTTATGCCTGTATAGTAGACTGAATATATTTACCTACTGCAATGAAAGTTTAACCAAGTTAAAAAGAAGAGTCGAGTGTATATGTACATAATTGTATATGTGATAAAATTACTATGGCTGTATATGCTAACCAGTTTCGTTGGATTTCATTGTAAGCTTTAGAAGCACATATACTCTGAAAATTTAAAGGATTTTTCCCTTCAGGGTTTTTTTCATCTCCTGAACCAATTAACTTTACATGAGAGAGACCTGACTTTCTTTTTTTATTGAAAGCTCCCACATTTTTAAGCATGTAAGATGAGTTGCATTTATACGATTGTAACTATGCTAAATGACTCCAAGCCCATTGCACATGTTTGGTCATTTTTTATATATATATATTTATACAATAGATAGCCCTTAGAGAAAAAAGTGCGTGTTTTGGATTATCCTCAAGATATTTTTCTTTTCAATTGAAAAGCTTACTAAAAGTGGTTTTATTTTTAGGAATGAATGTTGTGAGAATCCTTCGCTAATTATTTATTCTTTAAGTTTCCTAAAATATCCAAGTTTATTGGGCACGAGAGGTGTGAAAAGTAGGGGAAATCTTTTTCTCATTGAACTCTCCATTTAATGAGGTGCGTGGAGGAAGAGAAATAGTAGAAAAAATGCGAAAAACATTTTTTAAGCTGTTGTTGAAAACATTTTTACTCTTTTCGTGGTAGTACCATTCATTTGGGTAGGATTTCCTAATGTAAAATAAATGGGTGGCTATTTTCAAAGAGATAGATTGAAATCTAGTTGAGTGCGATCTGAGTAGGGAGTATAGAATTTACTGAGATATTTCTTTATCCTTTTTGATATATAGAAATGTCACGTTGATATTTTCTTTGGTGTAGGCCGTAACTTGTGTTTATAAAGGTTTGGCTCTCAAGCCAATGGTACGTATTACTCTTTGCAACAAGGAATAGAAAATGAGCCCTTATTACGAACAGTAGTCGAACTGATAGTTCTTGTAGGATTATTGTTACATGGAATTGAAACATGGATCTGAACAATGATAAGCTACGAAAGGGAATCTGGTTTACAATGCCTCAAGTTAGTGACGAAATTCCTCATCTTTTCAATTTCTTTTGCTCTAGGGTGTTCAATATATTCTAGCCTCCGTATATAAAATGACTGACATGATATAGAAACAATAGATTCAAACGACATTTCCAATCCAATTCTTAAATCATTTTCAAGCACGATTAGCGTGTGTCGTGGAGAGAGAGAGAGAGAGAGAGAAAAGCAAAAGGTCTATTTTTATGTCCTTCCACCTTGATAATTTCTCTGTTATATTTTTCCTATATAGGATTGCCTGATTTTTTGTAATAATTTAAAAAGGTAAAATCATTACCAAACCTAAGTCTCACATAGATACTTGAAATCTTGAACTCTTTTATAAATTATATCCAAAATGCATGGCAGTAATCATGCCTAGAATGACCTCAAGGCTAATAAATGAGTTGGAACGTTAGAAACGATACATTGAATTACATGTAATGTAGCAAAATATGTATTCACATGTGTACACATATGAATATGAATTTCCCTTCAGATATATATATTAGGAAATGGTAGTGTAACAACCGTATTTTTTACGTAACAAGGTGTGAATCTTCTGTCCCATTAAGCCGTCAATAATTTCTTTAATAATTGTTATGGCTCCAAGATTTTTATGACAAAATAACCCGTTTCGATGAAATTACTTTTCTTTCATTAATTTACTGCTACGCTACACACAGACACACACACTATATCACACGTAATAATAATACAAAATGATGCCTATTCTAACATTCTTCGTATACGACCTTTACACGAAATTTATTAAAGGTTATGAGATTGGTTATTATTTCATGTGATGAAGTGTAGACTGTCAAGTGTAGAACAAAACTGTATATAAGGAATGTCCTTGTGTCCAGAAGTTGTTCTGTGAAGAAGCGTACGTCGCAATTCACAGTATCAGGTAGTGTAGTAATGTTGTAGTTGAATATTATGGAAGTGAATCTAAATCATCCCCAAATCTCTACATAGCATGTATATCTAACGTAAAGGAACAATCCAGTTTTTCCAGATTAAGTTTCTAATTACCATGAAAAGGATACATCAAACAAGCAGAAATGTCTCAGCCAAAAAAAACGTTGCATTCTAAATGATTTATTTGGATTAGCATTTGATTCCAAAATTGACCAATGAAATATAACCCTTCTTTATTTATTCAACACCAAGAAACAAGCCTCTGTGAAGAATCCACGTGATGTGTATAACGTAATAGAAAATTAACCATAGTAAAGATACATAGTCGTTTTATAATATTTATTAAACATTATAATGTGAAAATTATAAGTAGGATTTCTAACATTAATTAAGAATGAAGAAGAACTCGCTGGTTATTAAAAAACCTATGGCACACGAAGTAAAATAAAAATTACCAAATTATCATTCCAAACGCATTTTTGTATTTATGAAAATAAACATATACGAGTATATGTATAGATGAAGATTCACCAGAGAAATATTCTTTATGTATGATATTTTAACCATTTAATTGTACTCGCACCACCACCACCGCCACCACCACAAGCACCACCATCGTGTATGGATATAAACCCTAATAAATTAATGCTTAATGAAAGTAGTTCTTCTTTGCATGTGTTGGCTCACCGGATTCTTATATGCATTGTATGTACTATAGAGGTATAGGAATATGTGCAGGGCAGATGTATATAATGTAAGTATAGAAGTTCACCCATATTTCTAATGTGTACTAATGAATGAAATAGTTTGTTTTTTGACAATCAAGGTAAACGTGTTATGTACGCGATTCATCTTTTTATTGCTCCTTGCCAACAATTTTTTCGCACTTGCCATATCAACTTGTACAGGATTATATAAAGTATACAGAATATGGAGGCATGAATACACATGAATACATACTAGTATTTGATCGTGAATGTATTGGGATAGGCTTTCTCATGTCTCCCTTTTGTTTATCGTAATAAAAACTTATAATCACCTTTTCCACAGTTATATGAACATATAAAGTATAAGATAAATAGTAAATAGAAAAAAAATGCCAAAGAAACACATGGAATGAACTTCAATCTCCATGAGCTTATAACTTACAACTTGGGTGTAGACATTTATGCATAGGAGCTAGGGAAAGGCATGGAAGAGCAACAGGTTAGTTGGGAGCAGAGAAGAAGCCAAAAAAGAGAATATGAAAAAGACATGTGATATGTTAACCAAGTTCAAAAACATTTTCAAAAGTCATTGTATAAAATGACTTTTGAGTTGAGATTGCCAAAAAACGGGCTGTTGAGGCACTTGAGGAGGATACATATATGTATGCTTATATATGTATATGAGTGTAGTGATGGTAGAGCCATTTATTAATAGGGAAAGGTGCTGTAAGTAATGAGTATAATGTAGGGAGTTTTGTGTATAAGCGTCAATAGGAGATATGGAGATTCATTGAAGATGCGCGACTCTGTGTTCGACATGTAATTAAATAGACAAAGCATGAAATAGTAATTTCTTTTAAGTTAAATACAAGTGCTTGAGCATGATGAAAAATTTTTCTTATCATCATCAAAAGGCTTTTAATGGTAGAGAAAATGGTGAAAAATCCATGTTTCATTACCATTAACTCTCTCACAGAGAGAATATCATAGATTTGTTGACTTGTCTCTCTCTCTCTTTCTCTCTCTCTCTCTCTCTCTCTCTCTCTGTCTTGTGACTTGTGCCTGCTCGTGCAGAATCTCACCCCACGTTAATTATTGAAGGGTAATGAAATAAATGAATTGACTGACATTACAAACTTATAAACTGTCTACCATGCAATTCTACATGCACACCTTAACATTCGTAACTAAAGGGTTTGCCATGCAGTGTGTATGTATGTAAATGTAAATGTATCTGTAGAAAATGCACTTTTTCTGACATTGTTATTTTGTTATTGCGTCCAATGATTTTTTTTCTCTCCAACCACGAGCTTTTTCAACCCTGTAAAGCCATATAAGTAATAACAATTACAAAAGATGTTTTTTTCCACGAATTATTAAACTTAATTATCATCTAAAAGTAATGAAAGATGTTGGAATTTTGACAGCTCTTTTATTATCTTTGATTTCTAATATATATTTCTAGAACCTGCTCTGCTAGTAGGAAGGATATCATTGAATAAAAAGTATCTCATTTTTTTCTAATTCTATATCATGGGATAAAATTGGATGAAAAATTGATGATTCCGTGAGAATCCCTATCTCAACCTTTATATTTAATCATGTTTTAAAAAAATACTCAAATCTTGTCAATCATCATCTCATTACGGAAAGTAGGTTTCCCTTCACGAGGTAATTGCACTCGCGCAAAGAAGTATAAAAACGTTTAAGTGTACTTATAAACTCATTGGTATTTATTGCCTCCGTCAATTGTCCTTAAGCACAAATACATAGACACAGAGAGGTATTTTATTTGCATTTAATTTTGGGGCTCACTCATCACCCAAAGTA
>JAQFXU010006589.1:0-10047 GCA_034693705.1 Spatulosminthurus flaviceps | reverse complement strand
AATCGTTCTTTTTCCATTGCTTTTTAAACTACGGCCCAAATGAAAGGTTGCAGAAAATAGGTTAGTGGAACGGTCCAAGTTAACTAGAAAAAATCAAGACCCAACGCGCGACGAGAATGACAACAATTCTTCTGATTTAATACTTTAGTATGATGTTAATCTATTCTTGAGAAGCTCAGCAGTTGCTGACCAATTTCCCTGAAACTAAAATTCTCTTCGTACCCGTATATACCTGTGTGCGTACTCTTAATAGCAACAAAATTTCATTTACTGTGACTGGAATTAGAAAGTCTGTATTTACTTGATATCCTAGTTTCCACTAGTTGTTGTTATTATGACTATAAAATCGCTTGTGTCATGTAATTATATCGTATTATAATTATTATAATTTTGAATGCTGTTTGTATGGCAACACAATGTATGTAGCAGACAAATAGCTCTCTTACTGGTTCCTTATTTTATAATAAAATTATTTTCAAGAGCACATTGAAAGACATTCAATTGAAGAAAATAAAAAGTATTCCAAGTAACGCATGGAAACCTATTATTCCAAAAATATTAGATTAAAATAATACAATTTTTTGAGAAAATGTAAAATAATACTTATACGAGTAATACGGAGATTAAGTCAGTCACAATTTGGCCCTGACCGAGGAAGATCACTGTTCGTGACCGAAAGGTAGGCAATAATTATTATAAATAAATAATTATGTGATTCATGTAAACCACGTATACCAATTATTTCAAAAATGGTAAATAAAAAGTAATTTTTATTCAGCGTGCCCATATTTAAAACTTTTTAAGGTTTGTATCCGTGATTTTACAGGCGCTTATGAAATACATTAAAAAATTTGTTTGATTTAAAGCCCAGATGTTTATTTCAATCGTTTTGCATAAATGTATGAAAACAAGGTATGAAATACCGCAAGTTGCCGAAAATAGCCATATTAAGGGTATACATCGAATTGGAAACCGTATGATCCATAGTATTCAAATGATATTGGAATTCATTTCAGAGTCGGTAAAAATAATCGTTTCGCGATAATTTGATGCTTTCGCGTAGGGCGACGTCAGCCACCACAGCCGTTTTGAGTTATTGTGATGACAGACGAACGGACGTGCAGACGGACAAGGGTATTTTTTTAGGGGGCTGACGCCGCCCGAAATATAAGGTAATCCGAAAAGAATATAAAATTAGAATTGACTTACGAAAATATTTATACGAGGATTTAGAATCCACTTGAATTTTCCCGAATTCCTATCCCTGTTTCAAAAGAATTAGATATTTCGACAGATAGCAGGTTTTGAGCGTCAAAGCTACAAGTGAAAAAGAAAAAATAGGTGCTTGTCCGGTATGTCTTGCAGGGTACTTAGTTTCTATGTAGGTGCCTCTCAAGTGGGTGAATTATGAATCTCAGTCCAAGTTTTAACCCAAATCGGTCCCATGTGTCGACAGTGTACGGCAACATTAGGTTAAAAGTAAAGTTGAAAAGAATATAATTGGAAGAGGAAAATTTATGTCCACAGTATTCACATGTTCTATTCAGGAACAAGTTATATTATCGGAGGAAGAAATAGTGTGTTTTTATAAAAATGTTAGTTTTAAGCTCGAGCCAATAACTTCTTCGGTAGTTACAAGGAGAAAGCAATGAAGGTTAAAAAAATTAACTGCTAGACCGAATTAACCGCTAGGAGCACCATGATCAGCAATATGTACCGACCGAATTGCTAGAAATAGGCGAGCTTGAAAAAAGTGGTTAACATTAACACATTCTGGTGTGTAATAGCAATATACCACTGTTACATTAATTTTCTTCTTCTAAAACAATGCGGAAGGAGTGATGACTTTCGATAGAGCGTTGGAATAAAGACAAGCAAGCTGCTGGACTTAAAATACAACTGTTTTAATCACTCCTCTAAAATGCGGATTGAAAATATATTTATAACAATGCTTACGAACAACGTGATGATTATTAAATATAAGTAGGCATTAGAGTTACATCCCGAAAGCATAAAATTTAGGTATAGTAATTTTCCTGGTCCTCGTAGCACTCAAAGAAGCTGGCGTTACTGGATGAATGGGCTTCAGATGCCTTTTCTTCTGACCTTCCGTGTCTTCCCCACTTCCAGGGTTACTCATAGATTCATCATCTTCCGACCGTGCTTCCTTGAACTCTTCATCCTCTTCCATCGTCATATCTTCCTCCTTATTGCTCTGGACACTTGGACTCTTAGGAGCTTCACCTATTTCAAAGAAGATATTAAAGTGAGTTTGGAAAAGTAAGAGCACTGACTCTAAAGAAACTGATTTTAGAGTTCCGAGCTGTTGGCATTACCCGGAGGCACTGGGGTACTGGAGTAACGACTTCGAGATCTGGTCACCCTTGCCGCAGGTTCTTCATCAGATGACAAGTCAATCGTTTCGGCAGAGGAACTGTGAGTTTGCTGGCATCTGAATGATTGACCCCTTTTTCTTGATGTTGCTGGAACGCTTCCGTTGTCACTCGCATCCGTGCCCTTGTCGCTATCCACCGAACTTTCAGCCAAGCTCTTGCGTTTCTCATCCAAGGATTGAGCTCTCGTTTTCCTCATGGGAACATCTTCTTCTTTATTTCCAAAAACCGGAGATTCAACGCGGGATTTAACCGAAGTTTCTCCTTCATCCATCAAAGTTATAATAGCTTCTTGCTGAAGCGATTTTGACGATGCTTTTGACGCCGATCTCAAAGTTTCTCTGTTAATAGATTTCTGGGTATCTTTTGATGTAGCTTCATCTTTTGAAGGGGTCTTCTCCGCATCCTTTTCTTTTTCCACAGATCTTTGATCCTGTCTGGTAAAAGATTTCGGAACAGATTTTACCTCTTCTTTTATATCCTGTGATCTTCCTTTTCTAAGTTCTTGTTTTTTTTCATTCGATTTTCCTGATCTTCTTCTTGCTTCATAAGTTCTCACGGGAGTTTTCGGACCTTTTGTGGAAATAGTTCCGGTCGATTCATCACCCTTAACACCCACATCCGAAATATGTTCATCTTGAGTAACTAGCTTGCGAACAGCTGAGGTTGTAGAGATCTTGACAATATCGTGGCTTGAACTATTCGTCGGCGTGGAGGTTTCTAAACTTTTCTCTGCGGTTTCTACATTAATCACAAAACTTTCTGACGACTCCAAGGATGTGTCCAGAGTCGTAGCAGAACCGTCTGAACGAGCTAATGAAGTATTTGAAGATGTTGTAAGTTCCCCTGAGGTTGAAGTACTCAAATTTTCTGAAGTTATGGGTGTATTATAAGTTCGTGACGCTGGAGCATAATCTTCGGCTGCAAGTGAACTATTACTCAAGATTGCTTCTGAGTCCTCACAACTTTTCGACGAACTATTTAATGCTGCTTTTTCATTGCTAACCAAATTTCTGATTTTAGAGGGGTCTTTGCCAAGAATTTCTTGTTTGTCTAAGTTTTCGATTTTCTCCTCCCACCCAGACCCGAAAGCTGGTTTCCAGGCTTTAGCACCTTCACCATCTGCAGAAACTGACTGTTCATCCAACTTTTTCACAGATTCTTTGATGTCAGGGTCAGTTTGAGGAAGACTGGTGCAGACATCACTGTGAGCCTCCCCCATCTTCTCAGCGGTCAAACTGGATTCATTTGGTGGCATATTAGGAGTGATTTCAATTATTGTTACTTTTGATGCCATGTCATCACTACCTTCCGGCGATTTTAATTTTAAATCAGCTTTGTTTTTCGAACCTGTATCTGTCTCTTCGGATGGAACTGCTCCTGCTGCTGCTACTTCTACAGCTTTTGAAGGAGGAATGAATGGTTCAAACCCCTTTTTAATTACTTTGTCGATTGCAGCAGCAGCAGAGGAAGGTGAGAGTTGGATGTTCGTAACTGTTGCGGTAGTCGAGGATTTTTGGAATGAAGCTAAAGAAACCGAGACTAGTTTTGTGGGAGGTTCGCTTATGGTTACAGTTTCACGTTTTCCTAAATAACTGGTCGACAAATTGAACACTGACTTTGAAGGTAGGGATACACTTCCTTCACCAGGTTTGGAAATTATAACAGATTGATCCTGCATAATCGGCTTGGGCTGCTGGATTGCCAGCGATTGTTGTTGTTGAATTGGTGGAGGCTGCTGCTGTATTATTGATGTTTCGGAATGACTCCCGTCGTTTCTAATAACACGCTTGTCCTTCGATGCAAAAACAGTGTACTTAGGAGTGTAGCTAACATTAATAGGACTCGGAGAAGACGAAATGACAGCTGTGTGTGTATAAGACACAGGAGGGCGTGTTAAAGATATTGGTGCCCTACTATTGTCATGAACCCTAACTATTGGAATAGGGCTTGGCGGCGGTGGTCGTTTATCCTTCGGCTTTGAAACTGACAACGTCGATTTTAATTGGAGGAACAGTTCAGGATTAATAAGGTGGCCTTTTCTAGGCTGCATATCTTCACTACAGTCCATTGAAAGAGATTCGTCAGTACATCGGGTAGGTAATGGCCGTTCCCTCGGAGTTGGAGGAACATGCATATTAAAAGGAGAGGTTGTTGTAATAATAGCTCCAGGAGGAATCCCACCCGAAGGCATGGTCATCGCTACACGAATTATTTGATGATGGCCTGTAGACGATGTGGAGTGATGGGGGAATGCCATTACTCGTATTCCATCACTAGTTTTTTGAAGATACTGTTGCGTCATAGATATGGATGTAGGAGTTATCACACGAATCTGCTGAGGCTGGTTCTGTATACTGTAGGGACGAATCATATCAGTCGATGTTCTATAAGGTGGTGGTGGAGGTAAATGCGACGGTTTTGTCATGCTGTCAAATGCATATCTCTTTTGGGGTTCTTGGCCGGTCGGATTTACAACCTGAATAGGATGCGGAGATAGAGTTGCGGTAGTGTCTTTGGGTAAACCGACTATAGGAGGGTTGATCATTGCGCTCGTGGTGGCTATAGTTGAAGCTGAGGGTGTCGATGTAATAATTCTTCTCAAAATTTGCGAGTCTTCCTTAGGTTGTATGGGTAGTATCGGAGTAATGGGTAGTTGTGTAGACAGTGGAGAGTATGGAGGAGGCGCTCTAAAATATACCAATAATATGTAGTTCTAGCCGAACTTAGCGACTCAAAAATTACAATACAGAGCTTAAAAGTACGAACTAACATTGTTGGTGCTGTAGCAGTGGTGATTGTAGAGGTAGAAGCCACAGAAGAAACAATCGGGGACTGTACAGATGACGTTACCGGAGTAACCGATAACCAAGATTTCTGAGCAGGTGTAGGTGACGGTATGGATGGTTGCGGTGTGGACGACTGCTACAACACCAAATTGAATTCAATTACGCATAAACTTACCACGATTTTCATAGTAGTTTTTTTCACATCATATACACCTAAATATCATGAAAATATTAGTTTTCACTACGATGCATTTCGTTTCTAACCTGAAGAGCAGCAGAAGTTGTTGCAACAGAAATTGTGAAGGGATCCTTGGAATTCGCTGTTTTCGGAATTTTACTCGGTAATGGAGAATCCGTACCAATACCCATACTGGTTATCGTCCTTAACCTTGCTTCAACAGTAGACAGCTTTGGAGCAGTTTTTGAAACAGGTTTGAGTGAAGATGCGGGTGGTTGGTTGCTTGGAGCTGATTCCTGCCGCAGACCCGAAGATACTGACAATGTCTGTGATGTTGAAGCCTGTTGCGGGGGAACAAATGCAGGCAAACTTGGTGCTTTGGCTGACGATATAATCGGTGGCTTGATGATTCCTGGTGTCTTATTTGAAGCAGGTAAGGACTGCTTTTTCTTAGTTGTGGCTCCTGCTGCAAAGAAAATTTATATGAAACCTAATTTTTTCCTCTATAGCAAAACGTATTGCAGCTTATTTTTTTAAAGAAAACCAGCAACTTTACCTTGCTGTAACAACTTGGATGCTGTTATATAATTCGGAGAATTGACATCCTTACAGCTGTTAGTTGGTCGGTAGTACGCTTTACGTTTGTTAGAAGAACTGTTCGAAGGTATCATTTTCGGGCAATCCAATACCATCACTTGCTCCTGCGCCTGTTGGGCTTGTACTTTTAGCTCATCTTCCAAGATTGGGACGTTAATCATAAACCATGCAATCTCATCAATTATGCATTTGTCAACATACGACTGGGTGACCAGTAACCTTTTTTGATGGTAATTAGTGACTCGTAGATAGGAATCCGCCTGACAAATGACACTCAGGGCATTTATACAAGTTAAGCCTTTTCGAAATATTTCCATATCTGTAACGCTATACAAAGAAAATAGGGGACGTTCAACACAATTACGTATAATTCATGCTGAGTTTTATAATACTTATAGCTTTAACCAACTTACGAATTGTTATTCGATCTGTCACCAATGACGAATAACGTTGGATGTTTTAAGTCATTCAGGCAGTCATCTACATCCGCGCGGGTACCAAAAGTTCCATGAAGAGGAAAGGCAAGACAAATAACTCCAGCCACATTTTCCGTTAGGGAAACCGTCGCTGCAACAATCGCTCCGCTTCCCCACCCAACCAGATAAATCGGTTTATCCGGAGAGGCTTCAATAACTTCAGTCAACTTTTGCTTAGAACATTTCAGCATCATCTCTGCGTATAGGTCAACAGACAGCTTGTTAGCTGTTAATGGAAGAGTCACTGGAACGACTTTACCGAGGCCCGCAAGAAGTGAGAGCCATGACTTCTGTCTCTGATGGCAAATCACATTCCCACTTGGAGGGCCAGGGGGGACCACAACAAAAACCGCCGAGACCGGAGGCTTTTTCAATTTCGAAGTGTGAACGGCAGTTGCGAAAGGATCCCACGGCCGCTTCAGGAGTAGATTCAATGCTTCTACATTAGTGGCACGGTTACATTTCCCTCCGGATGCTGACACAGTGATCATCTTCTCAACTAAAACTGGAACTTTGGATTTTAGCGTTTGCAGAATATCCAAATAGTAAGCTAAGTACTCCAAACTCAAATTGTCCATTAAAACCCCGTGAAGCCACTGGACCAATTTTGTTTCCCAAGCAAACTCTGTTAATAAAGTGCGTACAGTCTGAGCAGTTTTATCAACGGAAAGTCTTCTATAAATGGGTTCAGAAGCATTATCTGTATAAGCTAGTCTCCTGAGGTGTTCTTCGTTTAAGATTTTCACCATTTTGTTGAATAGCCGTCGTTGAGATCTGCTCCAGCCAATCCTACCAAAGCAAGGTTGCATTCATTAAACACTCTAGAAATATTTCTTTTTCCCGGTTTTTCCACAAAAATAATGCTCTTAATTAGCAAAATATAAATGTCCTCACAAGTGATCTTCAACTCACTTGTTAACTTCCTCCTCCCAATTTTCCGGAACATCATGTATCCTCGCAAAGTTCACATTTTTCTCGCATTCCTTCATTAGCTGCCGAGCCTTCATATGGTCGTAAGGAATTTTCGGATCTTCATCCGACGTGCATACATCAATGTCCTCATCTTCCACAACTTTCGCTTTCTGAGCACGCTTAGAGGATTTCCTGTTTCCAATTTAAACCCACTTCATAATTAGTAATAGAATCTAACCGCACACATATTTGCGACGTCACATGAGCGACAAAAATGAGAGAGTACTTAAAATTCAACGTCATACAAATCTATTCATTCCAACATCTAATCCTATTCTCCAATAATTATTCTACTACAATGATTCAGCTCTAAAATAACTCATCCCAAAATCAAACCGAAGCAGACTACTTAATATGCATGTCTCCATAGGTCCTAAAAGATTATATTTATCGTTCAAAAATAAATTCTTGTTAAGTTTATTGCTAAATAAGGTTCACAGACCTCGTTAACAAGTTCTCCAATTTTGATTTAGGCTCATTTAACAACGCAATCTCCTCCTCATTCTGGAGCAATAGCCTAGCCGGGAAGCAATGTGTCTTCTTCTCTAACGGAGCTGACGGAAGGGCGTAACTGTGGTCCAAATTGATTAACTTGACCAGTTGACTTGGCTAAAATAATACCAAACGCAAAATTACCAACAATAATCATTCTAATCCAGCCAGCCTAAATATGTTACCACTCATCCACTAAAATCAATATAACATATACAGTAAACCTCTAAAAAATATTCTTACGGTCAAATTAGGTGATCTGTAATTAGAAGTAGGGCCACTCCACGTAGAGGAAGAATACCCACGCTTTCCATTCTTGTTACCCGATTTCCCATTTTGGGATTTCATTGTCACCCACAAGATTCAACACAGCTGCGATTGTTTTCTATGTACTCCAATTTATTGCTACTTCATGATGCAATCACCAAATAAGAAAATTCGTCGCTCCAACCTTACAATAAATAAAATGCGCCGGCCATTTTACCAGGTTAATCAAATCATGAGAACAAAACACCCAATGCAAAGTTAGAATCTATTTCGGTTTCAACAGCCGAATTCTGTCTCACATAAAACTTGAACAAAACTTTTTAATTCTAAAGTGACTCAGTCTGGCAAAATTAGCAAAACAACCTTAAAACCACCCAAGTTATTTACATCAATGTGATTTTGCTCACACCGCAAATATTTACGCACTGGAATTCAGGTAAAAGAATACACTTTCAATCTTAATTATTAATAAAAATAATAATTAAGTACGTATCTTAGATACGTAGTTTAGGCTGTTTGCGTTTTTTTACGTTAAATATTATTGTTTGAAGCGAAAATTTGTAAATTCCCTCGCTGATATCAGCGGGCTTTAAAAGCTGGAGCTTTCCGAAATTGGCTTGGGCAGGATTTAGCTCATCATGAAGTCCGACGTTTGGAAAGTCAGAGCCAATCCTGGCCATCGTGTGATAAAAATTAGAAAAAGTAAATTACACAATTTCTTCAATGACTCAAAACGGCAGGAATTAAAGACAAGATTTTTAATGTAGGTATTAATACATTTTACTATTTTGCCGACATTCAACATTCAACTGATTGAACTATTCATTTAGTCAGCAAAAATTACTATATGGCTTGTATTTTCTCATGAAATAAAAAACATTGGTCCCAGCATTATTTGTCCAGTGTCATTATAAAAATCATTGCAAATACTAATTTCGGCATTAAGATCTCATTAACAAAACTCTATTGGTTTTATATTTAATAACTGTTATGCAGGTTATGTAGTGAAAACATTTTTAAATGTTGACAAATTTTTAATTAACTTATATTTGAACTTTTTTACATTGATAATTCTTCGGGAAACTCATAAACGCTAATATTTGGGATCGCAATATGTTTAGGCAGTTTAAAATAAAATTGATGTACATATATTGTATGTATATTTAGAATCGCTTTTTGAGTTCACAATGGAGCCATTCCAAGGCTTCCTGGAGCCCTTGCCCAGTTTTAGTACAGCAAGGTAAGAGATGCCATCTTATTTCAAGGAATCCCTTTAACTTCAACTTGTCTTGCACTTCATCGACTTTCATGGCGCCTGGTAAATCCTACAATAATTAAATTACAAAATTAGTTGATTAAAAGTGAGTCTTTTACTTTAGAAATCTTATAGGTATTGAAATAAAATGGAAGACAAAGATATTAATTTTTCGGTTCCAGAGCAGTCTAGCATGAATCAGTAGGACACTGATCCGTCCGTCACAAGACTGTTGGACACAACCAAATCCTCTTTTGGCACAAGACCTTTTGGCACAAAAATAGTTGGGTTATTTTAGGTTAGGTTAGGTTATTGAACAAAAGTTTAGTGCCAAACAGTTTTGTGCCCAACTGCTACATGACCAACGGTCCTGTGACAAACGGTGTTGTGCCAAACGGCTACGGATTCTAATTTTTCAGTTGTTTTTGATAAAATATTTTTTCTCTATAGTGCTAATAGAAACATTTCATTGCCTGTTTATTTGCCAAAATTAGCATAATCAATCGATTAGTTCCCATATTGTCATCAGCTAATTTCTGTACGCTCCGAAGAACCTCATGAGTCTCGTCAATTCTCTCCCGGTCATTTGAATCCACCACAAAAATCACTGCCTGTCAAAAATCAAATA
>JAQFXU010006588.1:0-10047 GCA_034693705.1 Spatulosminthurus flaviceps | reverse complement strand
AATACTTTTATTTTATTTTACCATCTCGAAAATTTTTTTCCTTGGAACGGTACATTTCAATGGTAAAATCTTTTAAAAAGATCCCTCGGGTGATTTTAAGAGAATGTCCTATCCCTCTCTCTCTCTCTCTCTCTGAGGATTTAAAATGAAACTGGCAGATCATAAAGCATAATTTTTCTTGATTGCTAACGATCCACTGTTCCTACCCCTTTACCTAAGTATACGTATATACGTACAATGTAATTTCCAGCTTTGCCAAAGAATCTTTGTCTTATAATGATGCTACCCCCCTTACACTCAACAACCCTTATGAGTTCCATATGCTCTGGATATTGGAGCATTTGTAGGACTTGTAGTCTCCTTTGTATTATTGTATAGAGCGTAATATTTTGAGAACAATGATAGGAAAAAGAAGAGCATGTTTAGTATGTAGTAAATGGTTGCGAAGAATTTAATACAGCGGTTCGTAAAATACGAGTGTGGGCAATGTATTCTCTTTGCTCAATGTATTTCGCCTATTATTGTGAACTTAAGTGGAGCAATAGAGTAAAGCATAAATGCTCCCAGAAACATTTTATGTATACGGTCAGAATTGATGGAATGAAATGAAAGACATTTAAGGTTCTTGGCATTCCATGTGTATAGGATATTGCATAAGACGTGGAGGGATGAGGAAGATGAGAGAAATGAGAGAGAGAGAGCGGGTGAAAAAGGGAAAAATGCGAAATGCTAAGAGGTTCCAAGAGCTTCTTGACTTAAGCCTTGGATTGGATCATTGTTGGAGGAGGATGAGATGAGAAGAGATCATGGGGAGATGATGATACAATAAGAGTTGATGGTAAGGCATCAGATACCGTGAGAGCTACATAAGCAAAACCATGATTGTTACTTTTCCTTGACTTTAAGCATTGCGTCCACTTTACGAGCGATTCCAATGTTTTGTTCCCACAGAAAACACTCTCTTTTCCTCTACTCCCTCAATATTATCAAAAACATCCCTACGTACACACAACAAGATCTAACAACACACACACAATTTTCCTATAGTATAAGACGTATCAAAAAACCCTATACAATCTATATCTATACCCACTAGCCACAACAATATCTTTCTGACTCAACATTTTACATTTACATTCTGCTTACTCCCCAACTATTTTACATATGAGCATTCCGCAAACATTATTTCTATACATAGATAAATAGTTGAAGAGCTCAAACTCAGGGATGCGTCCATCCATACATGCATAGCCTCATTCCTAGCAAACAAGGATGCTTCAATCAAGATCCTTTTTAAGTAGGCAAGAGCAACTGCAAAATCCAAGGACCATACTCCTCCTACCCCCTACAATACTCCTATAGTGTACACAACTAACGGAGAAAAAACATATCATTTCTCCGCAACAAAAATCCCTGTACAAGAATCCTCAATATTTCTCCGGCTCTCCTCATACAATTTCTTACACACTAATGCTAAATGCTCACTCTAAAGCTTTGGAATCCGCAGTTATTCGCAGAAGTAAATACTAGGCGGAGAAAAAGTGTTATTTTCCTCCCAAACTAAAAGCTTTCCCTCTAAAATTGCTTTTCCAACCAACGTTTTTATTCCCTAAATGTTTTTAGATTTCATTTCAAATCTCTTTCTCTATTGCTCACATTTCTTCTTCTTCTTCTTCCTCCTTGGAAAACTCTCCACTTTTAAGCTCCATGCTCTACTTTCCCCCTTGAATCCATTTCGAACCCTTTTTTTCTACAAGCCATAAGCTCTCTTAGCTCTACCGAGCTAAGAGAGTTACTTGGAGAATACACGTTTTATATAAAAATGGGAAAATTTGAAAAGATTTTTTAAAAAGTCGAATTTTGTCTTTTTTTTATTTTTTTTATCCCCTATATATACATTTTAGGGTGGAAAAATTCATGGGAGGTGAACAGTTATGTTGTTAGTGTAAACATATTTGGGGATAAAGCGGAAAGATGTGGAACTTTACATATTGCGGTGAATTGTTGTTCCTGGGAAGCAATTTTCTTTGAATTACGACAGACAATTTGGGAAGAAGAAGAAATAAGAGGTTCAATGTTTCTCCCAAGTTTCATTTCTCCTCTTTGTTGTTGTGTACACAAAGTAAACGGTAATAGTTGGAGGAGAGAGAGAGAGGGTAAAAGAAAGAAAAGGAGAGATAGAGAGAGAGAGAGAAATGTGAAAATTGCATGTATGAATCTGGCAGGAGGAGGCAAAGGGAAGGAGAAATGAAAGGAATAAACATTTGTATTTTGATGACTCATAAACTGGAAACCAAATTACCGCAGAATGGTCCATAAATGCATCAACTTACACGAAGCATTTTTCCAATGCTCAACTTAGTGGTGGTAAAGTATATGTACATGACACATATTCCTCCGATCCTCTACTATTCCTTGTGTACTTGTATCACTATCCTCATAACTTCTCCTTTTCCTCTCATCATCCTCGTCTTTTTCCAGCCCCGAACTTTCCTCCTGAGTCCTCTGTTTTGCACTCTTTCATAAGTGTGTAATGATGTAAAAAAACATACTCAAGGAATGTTTCTCCCAAAACTTTTTACCATATACCTCTCTCTCTCTCCTACTTTGGCCCGACTGAAATGTCACCGTAAATGTATCTTCATAGATTTATTTCGATTACCCACTCGCGAGAATATAAAAAAAGAGGAGACGGAAAAAAAGGAATACCAAGACGCTTGCTCTAGCTTATAGTAATAGGCATAGGGCAAAAGAGCATAGACATGTCAGAGTCTTACGACCAATCTGTATCTCGCTTGATTCCTATTCATGGTCTTAATGCTGACTTTTCCCTAATACATAGTATATGTAATGGCTGCCAAGGCCTATCTGTCATTCTACCCAAACTACCCACATGACATTTAGTCAACCTTGGAAAAGAATTTCTTCCTTAAAAAAAAGAAGTTCAGATTTTCTGGTAAAGTCCTCAACGCATTTAATTTTGTAAAGTTAACATTGCTTGAAAATGATTTCAGTACGTAGCAAAAGTAAAGAGAAGGATTTCTACGTATTTATATCCCAGGAGGATATTAGAAATTTCCTGTGATAATTTCGGTGGGAAAAGTAATAATAATAATTATTGTAGGATATTGCGAAAAAAAACACACAAGTCAACTTTTCTTCGTTAGCCTGTGAATTAATAACGGGATAAGCTCAAGTGGATTTTGAGGTGTAATAAAAATATAATGAGTTAATTAATTCCCTTGAAGCTAAGTCAATGTTATCTCAATTTCTCACCCTTTACGATCTAGACTCTTCCCTGTAGTTTTATATCCACACCAATAATGCGTCAACACACAATTTCCTTCAATCAACTCCCCTGATTAACGGTGAATTGATGGTGAGTCTGACGTGAGAAAGTCTATTTACCACAAGTGGACAATGTAAGTCACATAGTGCTAACAAGATTCACTGCACTTTTATGATCTCCCCCCTTCTGTGTGCTTCACTCAATATGTAATAAAATGGAGTGGACGACGGTTCAATGTAAAGGAACTTGACTAAGTCACTGACTCAATTCATGCCTAGATATTTCTTACTGATTGACAAGAGATTGAGACCAAAGCTGATTCATAGGGAGATACTAACTGTGAGGGACAATGCCCGCTCACTTTATAAATTGACTGTTATATAACCTGTCACACTTTGGACTAACAATTGTTTTTATTAACGAGACATATATACTATTGAGATATAAATAAATATACAGAGGGGAAAAAACTATTTCAATGACGGTTTCCTTTGAGAAACTTTTTCTAGAAAGAGAGAGAGAGAGAGAGAAAAAAAAATTCAAGTCAAAATAAAAGGCTATTGGAGTGAAAGAGCCGGAGTTAGTCTATAGCCAAGGCTTGTACTATTTTCGCTTGAGTGAGCTAAGCATGGGTTGTGACTGTGTAAAGGCTTTGGAAAATGTGTAGAAATGACACTATTAGAGGGACAAATGTCATAATTTTCTCCCCAAATGAAGTCATAGTCATGAAAATAAAGCGTTGGAATTGCATGGCAATGTCAGTTTTCACAATCACAATAGAGTCCTGGCCATGTCAAGTCAAAGTCACTGTCTCACTCCGAGCTGCTCTCCTCTCTACTAAAATCAACGACATACGTATACGTATGTATCATGGGAATCAAAATCTATGTAAGGGAAAAAGCCTGGTAGTACTTGTGTATTTTGTCAGGGTGTGAAAGGCTAGTATGGTTTTAACCAGGGAAAATCTCCGTCATTCCTATCTCTCTATTTGTATATGTACAGGGAGAGAGAGAGAGAGACGTAGGCAGTTATCTTGTGATATTCAATTCAATGAAAATCATTGCATTCATTGCTCCTAAAGTGTAGAGTAAAGAAAGCCTTAGTAGAGGAGACGATCAGGGACTCCTATTACTACAGTCTAGATCCGGAACATAAAATAACTCTAACCACACTACCCCAAAACACTCTACCTTATATCCCATCAAGTCATGTCAACTCTCACCTTTCATTCCATTATTTTATTCTATTGTTCAAAGCTTTTCCACTTCTTTTACATCATGACACTATTTCTTCCCACGTCTCCCTCTCTCTCTCTCTCTCTCTACTCTGGCTTTAGTACTTTTTAGCATAGAACTATACATGCATTTACAAACGTGCTATAGCTCAAAAGCTCCGGGGAAAATTCTCTTCAACTCATTTCACACATTCCCTCAATTCTCTCCTATAGCTAAAGCCTAGAGCAATAAATACTATTCCCTTAAAAATGCATAAGATTTCCTACTTCAATCTCAGAAACATTTTCCCTGTGAAGCTTTTAAAGGGATTTTAAATTGTCAATACTCATAAAGAGGATAGGGAAAAAGTGTTTGATTTCAAAGTATTTGTTTTGATGAAGAAAAAGTAGAAAAACGTACTAAAATCAATTTGGAAACAAAAATAAGGTTTAATAGTATTTTGGTAGGATGTATTACATATGTTGTGTGCTTTCCAGGGGGCTATGAATATACGTGAATTAATTGTATGTATTAAGAGGGAGAGAAAAATGCATGTAATGTTGACTATTTTGAGAGTGTAAATTCTGTGAGCTTTCCTACTCAAAAGGGTTAGAGGCTCCTGCGGTTGGCTATTTTTGAAACATTTAGCCAATGTTTAAGAATTGAGCGTAATATATTTGAAGGTGGAGAGGTTGTCAGCAGAGGATAGTGTATAGTCTGGGTGATGTGAGTAAATGAATTTATGATAGCTGTCCTCCTCTGAGCTATCGACAGAAAATTGTTAAAGCACTTAGGGAATTTGGCAGTAGCTTTTGCATTTAAGAGCATTTCCCCAATTCAATAATCCCACGAGTTATGACTTGATCGGGTGATTTGGCTCTCTCCTCATCTTCCACTACTTTCCTACTTTTTCTACATACTAGTGTAGTACCTATAGGAAAAGAAGGAGGAGGATATATATTCAAAGTGGTGGAAATTGCATTTACTATACATTACTCGCTCTCTTCAAAGTGACATGTTATGTTTCACCAGGGAAATATTCACGTGTTTTTTAAGGGAGAGATACATTGGTGTAGTTGGTCTGGCCCTGTACGAAAAAAGTCTTTTTCAAATCTTCTTGACGAAAAGGATGGTTAAGTTGGAAAGGAAAGATGAAGTAAAGGGTTTTTTCTTCCTCTTGTGTAATTATATATGTGTAGCTCCTATCTACTACTACTCCTTGTATTATTCCCTGGCGTAAGCCATTAGAAACTTATAGCGTCCACACCTGCCAAACATCTTGTTGATATTTAAGTCTGTGACAGGATTAATGAGGAGGGAATTGAGTGGCAGCTATGTAACATGGAGTACTTAATCTTAGCCTAGGAGCCATTAGATTGACAAGAGGTAAATAAAAACAAATAATTCAAGGGGTCGTGTCTCACTTTATGTAAACTCTCTCTCTCTCTCTCTTTCTCTCTCAAATACATAAGCTCAATGCAACACAAACAATTTCAGTTGTTCCCTTATGGAAATAGAGAGAGAGAGAGAGAAAAAAAAGAGATGCACGCGAGAGATCTGGATCAATTTACACTATACAAGTTTATTTACATGTTTCCAAGCTTTAACATATAGAAAATACTGGGTATTTTAGGTAGTGATACATTGCAGAGGCTTGGATCTTAAGAGTAAACTCTATGGAAGTATAGGAGAGCTTGAAACTGTATCGGCGTAGCATGTAAATAGCTGCAATGCGATGGATTTCCGTTTGGTCCTCAGATGTGTATTCTGGTGATTTTTTCCTCTCTTTCGCTCTCTCTCTCTCCCTGTTTGAAAAAGCTGTCTATATATGAGGTTGAGATAAGTGAAGCGTGTCCGTTTTTAGACATGATAAAAAAAACTAGGAGCAAGGACTATAATATGAAGTGTCGCTGTGAAATCTCGTCGGGATCAGCATTACTTTTTCATCACCTTTACTCACTCCTTGCTCAATGTCTCCTCACATAGCTCTTGCTGTCTTCTTTTCTTGCTCTCAGAGGTAAAAGTGGTTTGAACATAGTTCAAGCATCGCAATCATGTTTCCCCTTCCTTCTGCTTTTGCCTTGTTGTTGTTGTTGTTGCTGCTCCTGCTCTTCTCTTGTTGTACTATAGCTCTTGTCATCGACGCTCTCTTCATCCTTTTTCAAACGATATAACATGGACTTTTCTATAGTTATGTAACATTTCCCTGGGTTAGGGTAAAAGTATATAGGATTTTTTTACAACGGACTTTATGTGCGTATGAAAAGATTTTCTTTAAATTGTAATGCTATTCCATTCAAGTACTAGAGAGAGTGAGCAGATTGCTGGAAGAGCAGATGAGCATATCGTTATATCAAGGAGAGAAAAAGAGCGTCACTCTATGTCAAGAAAGTTGTCAAAGAACCTCCCAAAAATGGTTGCTCTTTTTAAAAGAGTAAATTTTCAGAGGACTGGATTTTCTAAATCCTTATAAGTAAACATTTTTTTCTCTCCTCCTTTCAAATATGTTAACTTTCCCATACTGTTTCAAAGTGGAGATTCATTTTGATACAGGTAAGATTTTCAATCTTGAATGTAGAATGCTAGGATATGCAATTCATGTAGTAATACAAAACAAACGTACAATCTTCTTGAGAGGAGGTGGAAAAAGTGGATGAAAAAAACACATAATGTCAAGTATACATTGAATTTTCTATGTTATAGCAATAGAACAAGCCGAACTTCTTCCCTTGTTTATCTTGTATTTTCAGCCGTGCTCAACTCCATTTCTTCCGTGCTGTACTCGTTTTTTTTTCTCGAGTAAGTTACAATTTTCATCTCCATACTTTACCATTCAGTTTGAGCTGTGTGTATGAAAAGAGTGCTAGCTCTTTCTATAAGTTGAGAATTTTGCTTTGTATGTAAACTACATATAATTATATGTGAGTTGAGAGAGACGAAGCTTGTCTATATACAGCTCCTTTTTTTGGCAGCAAACTTTATAAATATTTATGATGGCAATGTAATGGTGTGTAAGAGGTTTCTTCCCTTGACTTCTCTTGTCTCTCTCTCTCTCTCAAAAAGTTGTCTTGGAAATTCTCTCTCTTCTTTCTGCAAAACTACGTATGTACATTTAAAAATACAAACCTTTTAGTATTTCCAGCTTAAACTAACTAGCTTTGCTTGTAAATGCTCATTAGTTCCGTCTCAAGTTAAAGAAAATGGTTTTCTCCCAAAATTAACTTCATATTTTTATTTAGCTTTGCTACACAAAAATGCATTTATGTATTTTTACCCACGTTCCTCTAGAGCATTTAATGTACTGGAGTGGGCTAAAGTGCATGATAATTTAATGTATTTTGATGGATGCTAAAAATATAGGAATTCTATTTGAGAACATTATAGTACGAAAACGCGTGCTAAAATTATTTAAGTTGAAATGCGATTTGAAACTAGAAAAATGTAGGAAAATTTTTGAGAAGAGGAAGAGACTAATAAGATAAGTATGGATTATTACAGACAGTAACCGCCGCCCTCATCCTCAGCCTTAGCGTTAGTACAGAGAGTTAATGACAATTAATAAGGACTCTTTTAGTAATTTGCCTGAGCATACGCAAGTAACGTTAAAAAGAGATAAAATTAGAATTTTAGCGCAATCTGCATTAAAATAATGAAAAGGAACAATAATTAAGAGCAGTTACACTCTTGTCATATAAAGTCATTTTTAACAATTGCTCAAGTCTAGCTATAGTAATAATATTGTAGCCTCATCCACTAATACCACTATCCCCTTTACCTATAATAAGTAACAACTCCAAATCACATGTACGCCTTCCTCCATTTCAACAACTAACTCAATCATGACAAAACGAATTCCCACTCCTAAACCTTTGCCCGCTCCCTGAGCACATATACAACAGAAAAAAAGGTTATGCCTGTAGTACACCTTTAACTAACGAGTGCAGCCTTGCAAAGTAGCATTGATTTCCAAATTAAAAATTACAATGTACAAGAGTCATTATGTACCTGCTGGGAAGAGCTAGGGAGAAGAAGAACCACACACGAAAAAAATAATTCCTTAGCAGTGGCTTATTGTACCCAGAGAGTCTAAATCTATGAGCAAAGGTTCGTAGTGTAGTACAAGTCAAAGATTTTATATGTATAAGCTCATAGGCCAAAAAGTATATTCAAGTCATCACTTTGCATAATTTCACCATGGGAAATATATAGCGGTGACGACAGAATGGAATTCATTAAAGGAAAAATTGCGTCAAAAGAAGGGGGAAAAGTTCGTTTCGAACCCTTCTTGAGCAAAACGTACAACTTTTATCCATACAACTTTATAATTATCAAATGATTTTCTCACTCTTTCAATATATCCATTCCAAATTGAAATGTTTTTTTTCCAAATGATCCCCCCAACACAAACAAAAAATCTGGAACAAAGTTGTTCCACCTCAAAAGGGTACAATTTCAAATGTTAAGAGTTTTTAAGGCTTAAATTTCTGTTTGTTATTTTTTTTTCTGGAAAATACGTGACCACTCAACCCGATCAGTTTCATGAAGTATTCTTCACCTATTAAATTAAGGCTTTCAATTCTCCTACCTGTGAACCATATATCAAAAAGAAGAAGAAGAAGCTTAACACAGTGTAGACCTTCCCCTCTTATGTCTTGATTAAAAAAGCATTACACATTACGTCCCTATAAGTCTTGAGGGCAGGTCGGGGAGAAATTGAGACATGATTTTAGTTTTATCTTTCATGCCTATCCCTTATTTTTTTTCTCGGATCCTCTTCTTCCTCCTCTAATAGTAATTATAGTATCCCAATTGTTTGGCCCTAATTCTCAAAATGCACTTAATCCTTTTAGCCTGGATACAAAAAGGACATCAAATCTTATTTAACTTCATACTATCCAAGCAATCTCCAATGTGAACCATTTGGGGTACTACAAACTACCAATTTCCCTATTCCATGCACCTCTTTTCCTTCCACACAAGAAGTGTACAAAGTTCTTGTTTGTACTATGAGGACAACAAGAACCGGTCATAAGGACTTGTGGCATGGGAAGTCGACTACAATTTAAAATTTCAACTAGTCAAATCTCCTTCATTTATCTAAAATTGGAAATGAAATTGGCATTGAGGATGAAGGGATCCCAATGCTAGGGAATTAGCATAGTTATACCAACCAAATTCACTGATAAGGCTGGTCCTGGAAAAAAACTCTTTTTCCAATCTGGAGAATTTAGGCAGAGAAAGAGAGAAAAAGAGAGAGAGAGAGACAGAGACGAGAGGGAAAAATCGATAAGAATGATCAACCTGCGCAGCGAAATTTCCCTTGTATCCTTCCATACTTGTTCCTTATCCAGAATCTTAATCGATGCGCGGGAGACGCTCCTACCAACTACTTCCAAGCTACCAATTTCCTCCCTTTTTCCCTCTCTCTCTCTCTCTCTCTCTGCTACTCCTGAAGTCCCTACAACCAATCTTCACATAGCCACTCTCACCCGAGACTGTCTTACATTACACAAACTGGGTATAGGCTGGCTCCAAAGGGTTTTT
>JAQFXU010006587.1:0-10048 GCA_034693705.1 Spatulosminthurus flaviceps | reverse complement strand
ACAAGAAAAAAAATATTTTGGTCAATTTCCGCACCCTCGGGTAAAGTCGTGATTGGTCCTAGCAATACAAGCTCAAATGTAATTTCCCGTAGTTTGTACCAACACTGCAGTGATTGTAAGTAAGTGGTACAAACGTTTCTTTGTGTACCACCAACTACACAATAGCCAGGTAATTTGTTATAAAATAGTCAATAACTTTTAACTGGATTACATCAGTCCTCTTTAATTTTTTTGCTGTAACGAAATTTTCTGAAATAATGTAATTTTCCATATCTTCAATTTTTAACACGTGGCTTACATCTGTGAGTGTTCCAGCCTGACAATGTACCTTGATTATCAATTATGCTAAAATGCAAAATGCTATTGTATACAGAGATAGACCTTCATCTATCTGATATTTGTAATTACACTGCAGTTCCCGTCGTGACTTTGACGAGTCACCATTGACTCACTCTCTCTCTCTCAACTCATGTATGCATATCCTCTTATTGCACCCTTCAGCATCACCTTTGGCATCATTTTCATAATTGCCATCAAGCTTCACATATCCCACACATGAATGAAAATTTCCAGTAGTAGAGAACTATTCATAATAAGTAGCAGAAGGATGTTGTAAGGGAGTCCCCCATCCTATGGTTGTAGGGTAAATGGGAAATTTTTTTGGTGGGTAAGGTAGCCAACTGAAGGTGGCACATCGAATTTTTAACGTCGGAGAGAAGAGGTGAAATATGGCCAAGTAATCGCCTAAAGTATCCTCCAATGAATAGGCGAAAATCTTTAGGGACAGAAAAAAATTGCTTATTGTTAGTACAAAAAAGTCAAAGTGACACACAAATTTCGAACAATCCTCCAGCTTGCACAGACAGAATTTGTCAAAAAAAGACAAATTTTCAGTATTTCTCCAATAAATCTCCTGAAAGCACTTGGAAAAAAGGTATTTTAGTTGCCAAAAATCGAAGGAGATTCTACTAATTATGATCGTGTCGATGTACATGTTAATGATAATTAATATACAAAGCACTTATTACAGTATTAACTACAGCATTATAATTTATTAACTACTATTATTACACTCAGCGATTAATTATTTTTATTCTAAAAATGAAAAGTTAATGCAATTAACTGGATTATTCACAGAGAGGAAGGACGTTTATCCGATTGTTTTCCACCAATTCCATTTGTCTTCCCACCAATGGACCACATTGTTGAAGAAGCCCTCTCAAATTCTTTAGTAAGATTTAGAACTATATTATTAAACTATTATAAACAAGTAATAAAAAAAATAATCATTACAAATGATTTGAACGCGTGGAAAAATTGCTGAATAACTTTTATTAATTGTCGAGCTTTCTGTCCCGAGCAGTGACTTACCACGGTTAATTCTAGTATATTGAATCAAAAATGTTGGATATTTTTCAGATACTGGGAAAGATTTTCAGTTTCCTGAACGAAGAGGATTTGGAAGCGTGTTGCAACGTGAGTACAAACTGGAGAGAGGTAGCGGATCCCATGGTATTCTCACACTTTTACATCACACTTGGCAAGGAAATATACTACGTCCCTGAAGATAGAGCCGCTCCGTGTATCGAATTATATTCAGATGATGAAGGTCAGGGGTCGTTGATGCACGAATACCGAAGGAGGCTACATCAGAGGGAATCGGACGAGGTGGTAATTACAGAGAGAGCCCGTTACAACAGGAAAATATTTACCAGATGGGAATGCAATATTTCAGATCTCAACACAACATTGGAAAACCTTCTGCTCTTACATAAAGTGTCCATCAGTCTTAAAATTCGCAACAGATCCGATGACCAGGAGAAATGCATGAAAAACTTTCTCTCAAAATTTGGACCATTAGTTGTGGAATTGAAATTTGAGAGCACAGATCCCCTGCCTTTTACCATGTTCTGCACGCTCCTGCTCAAAAACCTTCCGAACCTTCGGAAGTTAAACTGCTCGGGTCTCAAGTTTGAAGAAGATGCTGTTGAGGACGGAAATTTCAACCCGGACCTACCTGAGAACAAACACAAGCATCTTAGAAATATTTCTTTCAAATTTTACTCTTCCTTCAACGTCCAAAAGTTTGTGACCACTTTGAAAATCGCTCCTCATTTGGATGAAATTCAGCGTCTCCCACTTGAGATGATAAATGCTCTTGAAGTTGCTGGGATGGGTCACGTTCTCAAGTCCTTGGAACATTCACATGTGGAGTCGATGCTTTTAGGGAGAGATGGACAAAACAAGTTTCAAAGATGTTTTCAAACATTAGTTCGGTTACAACCCAATTTGGCCTGGTTTCAATTTTTACGTTATTTTCCATTTGAACGAAGGACTACCAACTTGTTTGACATGCTCCAGTCCTTGATATTCTCCATCCTGGAAAGCAGCAGTGGAACTTTACAGACTCTTCATATGCCTTCTGCAGGCTTGCGTGGTTTTCACGCCTTACCTCGCTTCGAGGTATTAAAAAGGCTGGAATTCGGTGAATTTGAAGGCAAATATGAAGGATTAATTTTCCCCGCCAATATTTCACTCGCCCGAACTTTCCCAAATGTTAGCGAGATTCGCTTTTTGGACAGTAAACTGGAAGAAATTTTGAATCGTTTACCAGAGGATATCATAATTCCTTGGGGATTCCGAATCACGTTTTTAAGGGCGGAAATTCTCTCTCTGGATACGTTGCTTATGCTCCAGCCCCGTTTCCCGTTTATTGAGGAGCTCCAATTTTCGGGTTCTTCAAATCAAATTGCGGAAGTTTTGCCATATTTGGCAGTTTGGCCTTATTTAAAATCCTTAGGGATCCGGGTTAATAATGGACCTGGCAAATTAAATTGTACTTTAACGGGGCTCTCCGAAGAAATCTTGGATCAATTGGGGGACTCATCAAGGAGAGGAAATTTTACAAATGAGGAGATTCAGCGCTTCAAGGATGAATCTCCCATGAAAAAATTGAAAGGTGAGTAAAAATGGCATATGATTTACTAATGAAAAAATTCCAAGGATTTTTATTCACTGGCATTAACTTTAATTTATAATAAAAAAATATTAAATATTAAATATTAAATACATTGTCACTTCTTTTCAGAACTTCGAAAATTGAAGTTGATCTTGACGAATAATTTGGACGTGAGGGAGTCTGTTGAGAAATCAACCGGATTGAGTGCAGTGGTCAATGAATTTAGTTTCAAGCTCCTTCCACTTCTAAAAGTGACCGTGGGAATACCGGGAAATCACAAATTTGGAGAAGGTAAGTAAAGGCTGCCACTTGCCGCAATTTATAATATAGTACAACCAAACACAGGAGACATTGTCTTAAATTACAATTATTGCTAGAAAAACGCTGTCAGTTAAAAATAAATTTCATTCAGAGAATTTTTGAATTCATCCTGCATAAATAAATAAATCATTTGAGTTTTTAATCTTGGCAAATCTTATGGCTTTTTCTAGGTATCCAGACAGCACTTGAGCCGTTGCCTCAAAGCGATAACATTCAAATTGAAGACTACTGTTCTGACGGTGGTTGCGAATGCTGTAAATAGAAAATAAAATTAAGCCCAACATTATTCGTAATAAAAAACACTCTTTAAAAATAAACATTTTTAGTAGTAGCAAACCTTTAGCTTTGCAGCTTCTATGTAATAATCAGTAATTTA
Source organism: Spatulosminthurus flaviceps (assembly GCA_034693705.1). Classification (NCBI taxonomy): domain Eukaryota; kingdom Metazoa; phylum Arthropoda; class Collembola; order Symphypleona; family Sminthuridae; genus Spatulosminthurus; species Spatulosminthurus flaviceps. Next base: position 6,392 of record JAQFXU010006587.1, on the reverse strand, counting down.
GGTAGAAGTGAGAATCTAGAATTTTGAAGTTTGTGGAAACAGAGTGTATATTCAACTACGTTATATGACTCATCAATTTTTTAAGAAAAATGCAAAAATATGAAATAAGCAAATCAGAATAGACGAACAGACACAGAAGATATAATATTGATTAAATTTAAGTGAATGGAGAAAGGCCACCCGTGCTCCCACCTGGGCAATAGGTACATACTTCACACTTCTTTCTTCGCCCCAATTCTCGTTGATTTTTACTCTTTGCCTCATCTCTGTTTTTAACCCTTGTCTTTGATATGATGCTGACAAATAAAAAAAACTATGGTTAATTTTATGTGCAAATTTTTTTTATATAAATATATGTATTTATTGACTGATTTTTATTCCACATCTGTGCATACGCCTTGTCCAAAGAATGATAGATTTTAAATGAATGATAATTCTTAAATTGTGTTAATTTCATAAAGAATGTTTGACAAAGGACTGTTTTTCCCAGCGGATATCTCTCTCACCCAAATATCCCCAAATATGGGACGAAATTTGTACAAGGATTCCTACTGAAGGAATGAAAATTTTGTTCAAAGTTATTTACTACAAAATACAATTTCCCAGTGGGAGTCCCTGCATGCTCAACCTGTCAAAGGGGACAGGCTTGTCATCAACCTCCATTCTGCTGCTTCAAAAACACTTCCCGTAAATTATTGAGGAACTAAAACACGGGCGATGCTACAATTTTAGCAAACAAATGTCGTTTTCCTTCCTTCGTTTTCAGTAGGTGGTCACCACAAAACGTCAAATTGGAGGGTTTACCTTATTTTATATAGTATAACGAGATAACAAACATTAAAACAACGTAATAGGTCATTTTAACCCAAAAGAGTAAGAGAATGTTCAAGGCCATATAGTTTCCCTGCTTTCATTCTCAAGTCTCATATGAAAGATTACGAGCATACCTGTATATTTGTAGGTGATTCGTGCAGTTTGATGCATATTCTGCATTTGTCCTCCGATCAAAGATAAGATAACACAACAAAATAATGCGTGAGTGAAAAAGTTAATGCAGTGATTCTCTAGAAAGAATTTTTGAAAACTCTACTAAACAAAAGCGTAATGAGAGGATTTGTCCTGAGCAGAGCTCAAGATAATTTGCTATAAATAACAAATTCAGCTGAAATTAATTATTTTAAGCCTCATTTATTTTGTTTTGCTGCAACCAAACCTTCGGTAAGAATTTAATTTTCCATACCTTCAATTTTTAACACGTGGCTTATACGTGTATAAGTGTTCCAGCCAATTGACAATTTACAATGTTCCTTGAATATGCTAAAATGCATAATGCTAATGTACACAGGGATAGACCTTCAACTATCTGACCCTTGTAATCACACTGCAGTTCCACTCTTGACTTGGACGAGTCACCTTTAAAACCACTCACTCTCTCTCACAACTCAAGTGTCCCCTTATCATTGCATCCTTCTGCATCACCTTTGGCATCACTGTTACCTATCAGCTCCACACATCCCACACATGGATAAAAGTTTCCAGGTGTAGAAAACTATTCGTAATTTTTGAACCGCAGTGAGTTACGAATAGCCAATTTTACACAGTTATTTGCTGGGGGTCGGGAGGATAAATATTGATAGTTAAGGATTTCATTGTATTTTTGTATGATAATCTGTATTAATTTACTTTGTAATTTTTTAAAGATTTTGCTAACGCTGGACTGCACAGAAAGGAAAGTTATTCATCCGATTTTTTTCAATCAATTTCAATTTTGGTTCATCTTTCCAAATGTCACCAATGGACTGCATTATTGTTGAAGAGGCCCTCTCAAATTCGACGGTACTGTATATTATTATTAATTTTCCAACTAAATGCATCAGCCAATTCTAGTTTATTTGGACTAAAATGCCTTTTTTTCAGATTCTGAGAGAAATTTTTAGCTTCTTGAACGAAGAGGATTCGGAAAGTTGTTGCAACGTGAGTCAGCTCTGGAGAAAAGTAGCGGATCGCCTGGTCTGCTCACACTTTCAAATCCAACTCGGCAAGCCAGAACCTGTCGATTGGGAAGACGAAGTTGATTATGAGTGCTACAGACATGAGCCTGAAGCGTTTGAGTCTGGATGCATCGTGATTAGAGAAAGCGCTCGTTACAACCGGAAGAAATTCACCTCAAGTGATGAGTTGGAGTTTTCGGATGTCACCAAAATATTGGACAAAGCTCTACTCACCAGCAAAGTATCCATCAACCTTACAGCTCGCAGTGTAACCGAGGACCAGGGGAAATGCATGACAAAATTCCTCTCAAAATATGGCCCGCTAGTTGTGGAAATAGAATTTGAGTACAACGGTTACTTCCCCGTGAATACTTTTTGCATAATCCTGCTCCACTACGTTCCGAATCTTCGGAAGTTAAACTGCACTGGATCAATCGATTTTGAAGAGGATTCTCCTGAAGATGGAAATTTCAACCCGGACTTACCGCAGAATCAGCATAAGCATCTGAGAAAGATTTCTTTCAGTACTGACGCACACTTGAAAGTCCGGTGTTTAGCGACCATTTTGAAAATGGCTCCTCAATTGGATGAAATTCAGCATCTACCACTTGAGCTGATAAATGCTCTGGAAGTTACCCAGAAGGGTCAAGTTCTCAAGACTTTCGATTACGACTACAAGAGGTATCCCACTTCAGGCGAAAAAGGAGAAATGTTTCTAACACATTTTCAAACATTAGCTCGGTTACAACCCAAGTTAACCTCCTTCCAGTTACTCGAAAATCCCTTATCAGTAGAGCATGGCAACTTCTTTGACAGAATCAAGCCCTTGATCTTCTCTGTCCTGGAAAGCAGCAGTGAAACTTTGCAGAGTCTTCGTATCCCTTGTACAGGTTGGCGGGGATATGAGAGTTTACCACGGCTTGAGGCATTACAAATGTTGAAATTCGGGAAAATGGATGACAACTATGAAGCGTTAATTTTCCCAGCCAATATTTCACTCAGAGAAAATTTCCCAAATCTTAGTGAAATTCTTTTTTCAGACTATACGTTGAATGATGTTGTGAATCGTTTACCAGAAAATTCCATTTCCCCTTGGGGGCCCCAAATCAAGTTTTTGAGGGTGAGAGGTGAACCTTCTGTGAATACCTTACTCAAGCTCCACGCACTTTTCCCGTCTATTGAGGAATTCCAATTTTTGGGTTCATCAAATAATGTTGGGGAGATTCTGCCGGCTTTATCACTTTGGACGAATTTAAAATCCTTAACGATCGGGATCAGTGCTATCAGTTCTGATGGTAGACCTCTCACACTTGATTGTGCTTTCACGGGGCTTTCTCAAGAGGTCTTGGAACAATTGGGGGACTCGTCAAGGAGAGGAAGTTTTACGGATGAGGAGATTCAAAGGCTCAAGGATGAATCCCCCATGAGCAAATTCAAAGGTAGGTACATGTACATAACTTACTTAACAGCTTATAGGATCGTTGACAACATTTGAATTATACATATATTTACTCCATGTATATAGCTTATTGCAAGAGGAAGTGTTGTGAAACGCTTAACTTCATAGGATTTTTGCCATACATAATTTTGTTAATAAGTAGAATAATAATTTACAAAAGTTCGTAAATGCAAAATTATTTCCTATAATGATTAAAACTCGTTTAGATTTAAGTTCCCTGACTTTGGTCTTCAAGAGAGCTGATCACGTATTTGGATTGAGCCCATCGGCCAATGAGTTTGGATTCAAACACCTTCCGCATCTTAAAGTGACCGTGGAAATTTGGCGAATTGATGAGGATATGGAAAGTAAGAAGACATAGATCAAAAATATTTTGATACTTATAAAAATTCAACAAGTTGCTACAAATTACAACAAAAGTTTGTAGATCGATTTTTTTAAATTTTGGCCTGGAAATGGATAGGTTTATCTTATAGAACTTTTTTTAGGTGTCAAGAAAACGCTTGAACCATTGGCGCAAAGCCATAACATTGCAATTGACTGTGATGGAGAACAATCAAAAACTACCGTATTTGACGCCTCGGAACCACCATCAATAGTGGACAATTACACGCTAATGGAGGATCTATGGCGTGGTCTTGTGTCGTTAATCACAAAGAATGGTGGATAATACGGTGTGGTTTCCGCCATAGTTAATAATATGATATGCAGTTTGAAAAAATTTATTGTTGGTTGCAGGGGAAACCATGTTCTTTTAAAATTGCTACTGTTATAATCAATAATATTATAGCAGTCTTTAAGAATCGCCCCTGAGTTTGATGCTAATCTATTTTCCATGTTTAGCTTACGATAAGGAAGTTTTATGAGAAGGCAACAAAGAGTCAACTTGCTGTCATTTGAGTTAACTATTCATTTAACTTACTTTAAGTTTGAGTGCCCGAAGATTCAATTTATCGTTACAAAAATTTACTTCAATCCAGAATTTCATTTTTCTCGAAAAGCAATTTCCCAAATGCTTTTTAGACCAAGTACAAACTGGAACACTCTTCACTGCGCTGTATCTTAGCTGTGTTTTAGGTCGAATTTAGATGTAAGCGTGGAGTACAAAATATTGAATTATGATTCCTCAGTTATCCCAGAAATTGAACAACTTATTATGTAGTATCAGAGATACAAAGAATTTTAAGGTTAGTCTGTCTTCAATAAATACTTAACATGCACTTATTATTTTGTGAATCATTTCATATATACACGTTTTAAATGCATACGGAGCGAGATACTCAAACATATACGGTTTTGCAAAGAATAAAGTTGTAGTGATTCTTAACACTTAACAAGGATGAATATTTCTTCTTTTTCAGCTGACCCATTCAATATACCCATTATTGTAGACTCAACGGCTTCCATGATACGAAAAGCTTGAAAATTTCAAATCGCATTGTTGAACCCCATTTAAAATTTTGAATTTGCAGAGTAACGATAAAATAAAAGACAAGCCCGTAATTTCTAAATGAACTAAACTTGGAAAGGGGTTACTCATAATACATACGTCTCTTTGCTTAGTCCATTCAGTAAAATAACAAAAAGTACCTATAAGCGCAAAGTAATTTTGGCAGGTCATTTGAGCATTCCTATATGTGATATGTAGTTCCTATGTGCTCTCAATTTTCCTTACATTGTTATTTGGGTACAACTTCATTCTCCGCTAGCACGTATGCAACCTACTGGACTCGCACATATTAAATGCAAGCAGCCCTCAGGAGGTTTCACAACAAACACTGTTGAAGAAGACTCAAAATATCCCAATGTATTTTCCAGGGCAAAATTTTCGTAGATATCTTTGCCTTGTGATATACTTCTAATTGTTTTTCCCCTTGGATGTATTTGTATGGCTACACATATATAGCTCCAAACGTAATGAGCCTAGCCCAGAATCACCCGTAGGTCCAAAATCATCAATACCTTACTGAAGGATGGTGACAAGTCCGAGCAACCTCATGTCTTTGGAAAAAGTTATGCATTAAGCTAAGTTCACATGGACGCGTTTGTACATGCGATTTGGTGTTAACGCGCGTACGATTTCATTTCGAAATGTGAATCGAAATGCGTTGACCATCGCGCGATTCCAACTTGCGTTGCCAGTGATGCGTTTCGACGTGCGATCTGAGAGTTGAAATAATTGAACTTTGTCGCATGCGCCAAGCGTTCTTATTTACTTTGTATTTTTATTTCACAGCCAGCAACGGTCTGAAAATGTCAATATTTATTGAAAATTGCATACATTTACAAATTTTGAAACTTTAGTTCAAAATTTTACAAAATTTTGAAAAAATTCCTTATTTTTTCAAAATTTTGAAAAAATTCCTTATTTTTTCAAAATTTTGTCAAAAATTTATCTATTTTGAGTTTTTAAAGAAAATCTCAACTTTTATCATAATTTTGAAAATAATTGGTACTTTTTATGTGCACCATGAAATTTTTTTGCATTTACGGCATCATTTTACGTTGTAATTGAGAGTTCTGGCTTATAATCGGACTGTCAGAACGCAAGGACATGTGAACTGAGAGTCCATTGCGTTGAGTGTGATTCTCAAGTTGAAACGCAAGGACAAGAGATCATCGCATCGCACAACGGTCAGTTTGCCCATTTCCGCGGCCATTCATATTTTGTCCAAAAATGAAGTGTCTCTGTGGGGCAACGTGAATTTTATTTCTGAAACCTCATGTTAAAATGCAACTTTTCGCCAAATATTTTCATCCTATGTTCACCATAAGAGCGGGGGTGGCCGCAGATGTGGAATCTTTTAACGTTGTGTAAACGGGGAACGGTAGTATTTCACTCCTACAGAGGTACGGAGTTCGTGGTACTAACCCTTTGGTAAAAATTGAATTTTGTAGCAAAAATAATGTAGATTTTTTTGACATAGCGATTTTTTGTTGCC
>JAQFXU010006586.1:0-10049 GCA_034693705.1 Spatulosminthurus flaviceps | reverse complement strand
AATTCGTTTGTTGAAAAACCTGAGCTTTAAATTTTGGAATTATCTTTTGGGAACTTTTGATTTCTGAGAACTTACAATGCCAAAGTTGTGAGTCCGGTTGAGTTTAAGAAATACACGGTAATTCCATCGAAGGGGTCCGCCATACTTTGTTCAACCAAAACTCGGACATTGGTCACTTTATCTCCGGGGACGAGCGTCCAGACGCAGAACTCCGAAGGTGCGTACTGTTCTCCCCACTTGTAAGCAATGCGGGAGTTAAAAACTGGGGAAAGTGGAATGACTCCCCCGCAACCTTTTACAAATTTCGTATCATTTTTAAAAAAAGATTGTACAAAAAATTTGTAAATTAATTTAATTTTCAAAACGAAATGAATTTTACCTGAATAAAGCGTATGATCAAATAAAACTGCATTTGGCTCATTGCCAGTGAAGTTGTTTACTTCCAATGGTAAAATATCGCGGTCCTTCTCAAAACCTGCAATATATAAATTCATTCAGTCGCATCTTCTGAGATATTTCAAATCTTTTGTAAGTCGGTTTTAATTTGCAAGACATACAACACTGATTTAAATCCTTTGGCACAAATGTGAATTGTATTGGAACTTTAAGTTTGAATACTTACAGCTGTAACTTGGGAGAATTTTAAATGGAGGGGATACGGAGTTTTAATTTTTCATTAAAAATATAATGAGTAAAATGAAAATGTTATCAAAATTTTGACTCACCGTGAATGAGTGAAAATGCTCCGGCCAGGATAAGAAAACGTAGAAATTGCATCTTGCAAAATCTTTTTTGTGTGACGCGAAGGGAAAGGAAGGAAATGGGAGATGACTCCAAATCGGGTAGAAATGATATCGTCTGTTCCAGTGCTGTGTACAAAATGTAATAGTAAATTAATTGAAGAATGAATTGATTAATTCCTTTTATGCTTCCGGTAAATTTTCAAGTGAGGGTGATATAAAGTTAAGTGTAAATTTAACGATTTTAGAATTCAACTGTCAATCAAAATTAATCAAATCAGGACTCAACCTCCTGTTCGTGTTTTTCTCTGAAAGTGGTATTGGTTTGGAAGATGCATATTGAACAGTTTGATAAGCCGTAATTGATACGAACGGGGCTAGGAAATTTGGGGGGGGGGGTGTAGGAAGTTGGTCTAAAACTTGGGGTTACGCAGTTCCACTCAGAACTATTAATTTGATCTCTCCTAATTGGTATTCCATGTCATGTTGATCACAAATTATGCTAATTTTGGTATCAAATGTCTGTTTAACTTGACCGAAATTGCGTGCTTTAAATCATCGAACCCAGTTCAAATGCATTGGGTTCCTATCATGAGATGTCCTACTAAATACTATTGTTTGAATATTTTTTCAGAATTTTGAGATTGATGCAATGGAAATTTTCACTCGCAAAAAAAAATCATTCGCGCGAAAGAAAATGTTAACGGAATGATTCTCTAGTAAAACGTTTGACGGACTCTAAACACAGTAAACCACTCAGAGTAATTAATTTAATTAGACTGGAAATTTACAATTTAGAGTTTCAAAAATGTGATTTGAATTGTTTCCACGACTCATAAGATCCTTTAAAAAACAAACATTTGAATTTATTCTACCAAATACAATAATTATTTAAGAACTACGCAGGGTCATTGAACGGCTTAGTTCTCATTCGAAAGAATTCGCGTACTTCTTCCACGCAACTTGGAAACCTTTCCCTTTCAAATTCTTCGTCTCGGACTCCAAAAGAATTAGAAGGGGAAAGAAGGAATGGACTTGAATTTTAGCATCGGTCGTAAACCAGGAAAAAGTGAAATTCATAATGAATTTCCAAGCAAAATAAAATTATTTTTATTCTTCCCTCCGTTGCTTTTTCAGGCGGATTTTAGATTGCGGAAAAATGTGAGAAAACAAACCTTCCAATCAGTGCAAGTTGTTCTGCCCTCCAATAATTATTAAAGCTGTAAACTTGGATGGCCTCCTTTTCGTCAATCGAGACATTTTCAAGGTTCACCTCCAAATGTGTTTCAACTCATCCCGGGGTTTTCCGTTGCAGAACCAGGGCCACGACTTTGTCCCGATTTCTTATTGGACTATCCATTGGATAAATAAATTCGCCTTGGTCCTTTCCCACGTGGTAAGCAGCGGTTGAGGTAGTTCCAGAATCTCCAGCTGAATAGATCCAAATAGAGAAGCCATTGGATTGGGTGTCACCACTGGATGAAAAAACGAGGAAGGCGAGGGGAGTGTGGAAATTAAATTCCGTCTGTTTCCCTGGTCTGATATAGTAGTTAAAAGCAAATCATTTTTGTAAAATTACAGCTTCAAATTATGGAATTTTCTAATTATTTCTAAATACTTCTGATTAATGAGAACTCACAGTTTCGTAGACGTTAGTCCGGTTGAGTTTAAGAAATAAATGGTAATACCATCGTAGGAATTCGCCATATTTTGATCTACAACAACTCGAACATTTGTCACTTGATCTCCGGGTGCGAGCGTCCAGACGCAGAACTCCCAAGGGTCGTATAATTGTGCTTTCTTGTAGAAAATGTAAGAGTCGAAAACTGGGGAAAGTGGAATCACTCCACCGCAACCTACAACAAAATTCAACATGTTTTCAAAAAAAGAAAATTTGGAAAATAATTTTGTTTTTAGATAGAAATTTGCTTGCAATTACCAGAGTAAGCAGTACCGGGTCCTACAATAGCGTTTGGCTTAATGGACTTGCTTTCTTTCATCAGCAAATCCTTCAGGTCATTCTCAAACCCTGCAACAGAACAATATTCACTCTGAATTTTCTAAGGATTTCGCATTCTTAGGTTAGTTAATTTGAAAGAAATGCGATTTTACAAAAGATTGGCACAAATAGGAATGTTATTGTTTTTTCAAGTCGGAATTTTTATTGCTCTAATATTTTGTTCCATACAAGGCATTAAGAAAGAGGAAACAAGGAGTTTTATGTATTTATTTGTGAATATGAGTTTTTTTTGTAAAATTTTATCTCACCGTGAATGAGTGAAAGTTTCCCCACCAGGACAAGAAAAACAAGGAATTTCATCTTGGGAAATCTTTTCTGTTTCACTCTAAGGTACAGGAGGGCCTCGTGTGATGACTCTCTAGCTTGAGCAGAAGAATGTTAAGGTCAGTTCCAGCGCTGTGAAGCAAATGGGATTGTAAATTACTAGGAGCGATGGCTTTTATATCTATGCTGCTAAATCTTCATTGAGACTTTTGATAAAAATACTCGAGTGGAATTTTGTTTATTTGGGAATTTACTTGTCAGTCAAAATTAAACAAATCAGGACTAAGCTTACTTTTTGTGTTTTTCTCTGGAAGTGGCATTAGTTTCGGAGAATCATTTTGAATTGATCGATAAGCCCTGAATTTATGAACGGGGCTCGGAAATTTGTGGGGAAGGGGGAACGAGGTCTTGAACTGGGGGGTTACCCAGTTCAAAAAAATTAATATTGAGGTAAGGTGGTTAGTTTCAGTGGAATTTGCAATATTCATCGATATTTTTGCCCTCGTTTCAGAAAATACGATGAAATGAATCAAAGTTTTGGTGTGTTTTTTGACCTCCAAATAAAGATGTGGTCCATTTTTACATGCGATCCCACAACCGTTTTTCCACGTTGTGAACGAGTAAATCTCATCTCAGCAAGCGTTACCACGCCAAACGTTGCGAAAGCTTGAATGCCTTTAATTTGGGTTTAATGCTGTGATTTTTATTTTTGTTGGATAAAACTAAAAATGAGCAAATTTTGATGTCTGCGACCCTGTAATTTTTACCTCTCCCCCATCCCCGATAGCTTCAATGTGATGAAAATTCATATTTACATTTAAGTCCTTTCCACTGATTGCAGCCATAAAAAAATTTCCTGGAAAAACAGGATTAAGGGCTGAAATAGAGATTAAATCTCATACTAAGACCGCTACGCTCAAACGTTAGAGATTAAGCTTTACACAAGTCATAGAACTCTATGATTGATGAGATGAGTATGGAATGATATCCTCGGGGATTAAAATGCTTTTATTCAGGCTTTTAGGTAGTGGCGTGGAGTATCACTTGGCTTTTACGCCAAACATTTTTCTATTTACAATGGTCAAGGGGGGGGGGAAAGGGAATTGGAAATAAAATGTCCATAAGTCAAAACTTGATTATATTACACACGTATAAGGAATATATATGTGCAGGTACAACACAAGGATTTTCCTTTAACCCATACTTGCTACCTATAAACGCGTTACATTTTCAGCGTTATAATCATTTTTGTTATTTTCTGCATCCAAAAATTTCTTATTCACAGTTAGTCGCTTCACTACAAATTCACAAGTACATTTGCTGAAGTAAAAGGCGGAAATATATTCTAAGCAAAACAGTTTTAAAATAAAATGTTATTAAAAAATGTTCGTGCTGGCTCAGGAATCTGGTCCCCTTTGTTAACATTGCATTCACCAGATGAAATATATATTGTACGCAATACTTAATTGGTATAAAATGGTCGGTTTGGGCTTGTGAGTAAAATGTGGGCTGCAACGATTGATGATTGGGTGAAGTCAGAATTTTTATAATTTTCCGTTAAAAAATGAATTTTGGTGCCATAAGCTTGACAGGGATCGGTGAAATTCTCATTTTCCCTACTTGTAATTAACCAAAAGTTGGCCAATCCAAAATTCAGTTATTGAAAAAAGGTTTTGCCTTTTCATGTAATTTTAATACTGGATTAGAAAGGAAAGTACATGTAATTTGCACGTCAAAGCCATTTCACACTTTTATACAGAAACATGGGAAAAGCCGTAAAGCCTATGCGATATGCACCTGCAACTTAACCATTAATGGTCCAAATTATACTTGAGTATGAAAGCTGAGCAACTACATTTAGCCAATTTTACATGACATTAAAAAATTCAGAAATATTCACCAATCTCGAAAAGTGCATTTCACGTGAAATTATTTCATGGATTCTAGGCTTTCGGGCTTCCTGAATCCTAAATAAGTGATCTCGTCACATCTTAAACAAAAAGTCATATTTTTCACCAAGAAATTCCGTTTCAGGTCTGAATCATTCGTATGTTGGGAATTCGAGGGATTAATTTAATTAGAAAATCTGGAATTTTGGACCAAATTTTTTACAATTTTATTTGATTTAGCTCCACAACCTGACGCTCCTCAAAACATAAACTTTATTTTAATATTGTAACTACGTTAATTTAGGCGGGAAAGAGTCTTGGAAAGACTTGAAACTCTCACTGGATGGAATGCGTGTAGGGCTTCCACTCAACTTGGAAACCTTTCCCTTTCAAATTCTTCATCCCGGACTCCAAAAGGATTAGCACGGGATTAAACGAAGGGACTTGAAATGTCGCATCGGTCGTAAATCTGGAAAATGTCCAATTTCAACTCAATTCTAAAAACATTGTAATTTTGTTCTTTTTGCTTTTTTCACGAAGATTTTAGATTGCTCATAAATTATGAGAAAACGAACCTCCCAATCAGTGCAAGTGGTTGAGCCATCCAACGATGATTAAAGCTGTAAACTTGGATGGCGTCCATTTCGTCAATCAAGACATTTTCAAGGTTGACCTCCAAATGTGTTTCAACCAATCCCGGGGTCTTTCTCTGCAAGATCAAGGCCACTGCTTTGTCTCGATTTCTCATTGGATCTTTGATTGGATAGGAAAATTCTCCTCCGTCCTTTCGCACGTGGTAAGCAGCGGTTGACGTAGTTGCAGAATCTCCGGTGGAATACATACTAATGTAGAAACCATTGGATTGAGTTCCAGAGTCTGATACGAAAACGAGGAACGCGAGGCGAGTGTTGAAATTAAATTCCGTGTCTGTTCCTGCTCTGATTTGGGATGGAAAAGGAATTAGTTGTTTGCAAAACTACAGCTTTAATTTGTGAAGTTTTCTAAATAATATTTAAAAAACTTTGAATAGTGAGAACTCACAATTTCTTGGATGTGATTCCGGTTGAGTTTAAGAAATACACGGTAATTCCATTGTTGGAATTCGCGAAATTTTGATATACAAGAACTCGAACATTTGTCACTTGATCTCCGGGGAGGAGAGTCCAGACGCAAAACTCCCAAGGGTCGTTAAATTGTCCGTCCTTGTAGCTAATGTATGAGTCGTAAACTGGGGAAAGCGGAATGACTCCTCCGCAATCTTTCACAAAATTCATTGCATTTTTAAAAAAACCCTTTTGGAAAATAATTTTGTTACCAAATAGAAATTAACTCGAATTTACCTGTATAACGAGTACGGGAATATAAAATTGAGTTTGGCTCAATGAGTTTGTTTTCTTTCATTGGTAAATCCCCCAGGCCATTCTCGAACCCTGCAACAACAAACATTGACTCGGATTTTCAGAAAGATTTCAATTTTGAATGTGTTAATTTTAATTTGACACAAATTCTACTATGCAAAAGAGACATTGGCACAAAAGGAAAATTTATTGGATCGTAAAATGTGGAATTTTTATTAGCTCTTATATTTTGTTCCTGCCAAGGCATCAAGAAAGTGAGGGCAAGGAGTTTTATTTTTACTCGCAAATATGATTCAAAACAATCTTGGTGAAATTTTATCCTACCGTGAATGAGCGAAGGTGTTGCCGCGAGGAAGAGAAAAACTAGGAATTTCATCTTGCAAAAATCCTTTTCGCGTGACTCAAACTGACGGGAAGGACGCTTGTGATGATTCCAACTTGGGAAGAAAAATGTTATGATCAGTTGCAAATTATAAATGGTTAACTTCTGCAATGCTTTTTATACCCCCGCAAAATTTTCAAGAGAGGCTGTGAAAAAATTCTCAATTGTAAATTTATTGATTTAAGAATTGAACTGTCAATCAAAATTTATCAAATCAGGACTCAGCGTCCCGTTTTTAGCTGAATTGACTCCGCTTTTAAAGAATAAACACAATAAGACTTGAACTTATAGAGTATGTAGTTAAGTAAATTGTGGGGGGTATTGAATGGCGCCCGAAAACTTGGGGGTTCTGTTTTGAAAAAATTGAAACTAAGGCAGTTTCATTATTTTAAGTGGAATTCGCGCTATCCATTGATATTTTTAGCCATGTGTGAGAAAATAGGGCAAAATAAGGCAACGTTTCGTTAAATTCGTATTATTCTGAGGATGCAAGGGAAATTTGGACCGGTGAACCGAAAATTTAAAAAATGCGACAAAACATGACTTTGGAAATGTGTTGACTTTAATACATTAACTTATTATGCTCCAACTCATCGATCCTTAAAGGGTATGAATACAGCAAACAAATTAATGAACTCTTTGAAATTACGTGCAAAAGCATTCGTTTCCTTTGAAAATTCAATAATGTTCGGGGGAAACTGAAAATGTCATCTTTTGTGTGGTTCTGCTTCGGGACAAAGACAATCCAAAATTCTGTAGTGATTTAATTAAGTGGATTATGCTGAAACGCGACCCTAATGCTTTAAATTTGACCTTTAATTAGACAGTAATTTTGATTTTGTAATATTAAACTTGTTATAATTAAATTTAATTTTACTATTTTAGTTTCTGACATTGTTCAACACGGAAATCATTGATTTAGTTCGATGTATGACTATTACAATTAAATCTCAATAAATCAAATCAAATTTGACCTAATTGAAGGAATAAAATTAATTTGTGTTAAAATAACGCTAACCTGGCCAAAAATATTAGATTTCATTTCAACTCAACCTAAGCTTTCATAAAACAAAAGGCACATAAATTAGTATTAATTACTAATTATTGACAATTATTGTCATAATCGGTATTATAATCTGAGGACCCCTGGGATTTTACCGAGGGTTACCCCCCCCCCCCGACCAAAAGAAGCGCTTCCTTGAAATCAAATGTTGAAATGCAGTTGTTAGTGTGAGCCAAATTCGTTGAAATCAATTTGGATTTCCCAGGAAAAACAAAATAATTGAGATTTTATTTCACTTGTCAAAGATAGTACATGATTGATTGGTGATGGGAGAAGTTGCATCAAATAACAAGTTTTGATTAATTTGTTCATGTAGAGATAATTTACACTTGAAAAATGGAGCACGAGGGGAAGAAGTGACAAACGTTCTGGACTGACAGTGACAGATTTTTTTTTTGGTTGAGATGATTCAATGAGATTGAAATTAAAGATTGATTTGACAAATGACCGTAGTTTTGACTACATATTGCAATACATATTGCTATTTTCCAGCTCAATGTGTTATCAGAGATCAGTATAAAATATAACTTTGTTTTATTTGGTTCAAATGTTTTTTATACTTATTTCTTAATGCTGGCATTTTTGAATGTACTGTTTGATAAAGGAATGGGAATCAAAAAACTCGCACCAAATTTAGCATTGGGCAAACTTTGGACCCAACATTTGAATACTTTAAATAAAATTCCCAACTAAAATGCGTGGTAAAACTCCATGGAAATGCATCTTGATGTTGGACTTTTTCAGGACGATGCAATTGACATTTCCACGTTACCCTTTTGATAATGCACCGAAGACCTGAAATGACGGAAGACCCTGAAGACACATTTTTGCCAATGCTTTGCAGAGTTTTTAGATAATTTCAGACTTATTATGAATTAATATCCACCTAAATAGTTTTAGTAAAAATTCATAATGATTTTTATTGTTCCGCCTTGAATAAGGGTTTATTGTTGTAATGAGCACTGGAAATTTTATTTTAAACAAATCTCTTTGAATTACAACATGAATGGGAATTCCGGGAATACACAATAGAGAAAGATTATTTTTCCTCCAAAAACCCTTAAAATCCCTTCCACGAAACTTCAATAAGTTTCGAAGAGGGATAGGATCCTGAAAAGCTGTCAAACTTCAAACTCTCATTCGATAGAATAATCAAAGGGTTTCCACTCAACTCGGAAACCTTCCCCTTTCAAAGTATTCTCCGACTTGAGAAGAATTAGGACCGGGTAGTGAGCATGGACATGAAATTTGGCAAAACTCGTAAACCTGGAAAAAATCCAAACTTCCATCACAATTTCTAAAACAAAATGCGTTTTTCTGCTCTGGTCAATTTCATCGCGAAACTCAAAGAAATTTTAGAATGCTAATAAAATGTGATAAAATACACCTTCCAATTAGCGCAAGTGGTTCATCCATCCAAAAAGTGTCGAAACTGTAAACTTGGATGGTGTCATTTTCCTCGATCCTAACATTTTTAAGGTTCACCTCCAAATGTGTATTATCTTCTCCAGTGCTTTTTCTTTGCAGCACAAGGGCCACTGCTTTGTCCCGATTCCTCATTGGATCTTCCATTGGATAAGTAAATTCTCCTTGGTCCTTTCTCACGTGATACGCACTGGATGAACTTGTGCTGGAAGCTCCGGTGGAATTAATAGTAATGCGGAAACCATTGGATTGGGTTCCAGCATCGGATGAGAAAGCGATGAAGGCGAGGGGAGTGTTGAAATTAAACTCCGTGTCTGTTCTTGGCCTGATTTTCAAGAAAAAAGCAAATACTTTTTCTCAATTTAAAGCTCCCAAATCAATTCGTAGAAGAATTTCAAAATTATTTTCTGTAATATTTGGCCAATGAGAACTCACAATTTAGAAGACGTGATTCCGGTTGAGTTTAAGAAATAAACGATGATTCCATCTTGGGCATGTGTGATATTTTGTTCCACCGTAACTCGGACATTTGTCACTTGATCTCCGAGGGCGAGTGTCCAGACGCAGAACTCGGAAGCGTTATATTCTTGACCTTCCTTGTAGCTTATGACTGAGTAGAAAACGGGGGAAAGTGGAACAACTCCTCCACAACCTTTTACAAAATTCATCACATTTTCAAAAAAATACGAATGTGGAAAATAATTTTATTTTCAAACAATAGTTTGCTTGTTATTTACCTGAATAATTAGTTGGTCTGGATAAAATTTCATTTGGCCGAATTAACTTGTTTTCATTTATTGGTAAATTGTCCCGGCTGATGGAAAATCCTGGAACAGAAAATCATACACTTGGATCTTCAACTTTAAACTGTTTATGTAAGAAGGGTTTCTACCCCTAAAATAATAATG